>WNWK01039469.1:0-17437 GCA_009830355.1 Cherax destructor
TACATCGTCTCATCGTCTCTACATCTCTGCTGCTTCCTCCGTAATCGGCATCATAAGGGTTGAGGTCAAGAGGCATGAATTCACTTCAATGAGCACAAGTTGCTGGTAATACCATAACACACCACATCATACCACATAACACAACCAGTGGCGGCCCTACTTTTTGTGAGCCCTGAAGCTTGAAGTGTTATGGGGGCTCCTTCACGATCAGCAACTGCTGCCTACATGATACTTTAATAACCTTTTAATTTTTAACTATTATTTTGTATTGAATTACACTATATTATTATTATTTTTTTATAAACCCCTTCTCATACAGTAGACCCAAAATTTTTAAACAATGTGGACTAAAGTCGCTTCTGGGGCCCCTCCGGGATTAGGGGCCCTGAAGATTAAGCTTCATTAGTTTCATAGATCCGCCCCTGCACACAACACCACACCATACCACACTATACCTCCCTATTAGCAACCCCTCCTCGTTATCAACGTCAGTATAGCGCTTTGGCTAAGAACGTCAAACGTGTGACTGACACTGGAATGGAAAAGTGATTATTCGACGTTCAATTTCATCACCCTTTGTGATTCTATGTTTTCTATTTCCGCTTCACTGTGATATTTTATAAAAGTTTAAATTTTACATAAGCACGACAATTTAGCCTAGCCAAACCAGTCTAACCTAACCCAGCCTAGCCTAAGCTAACTTAAGCTAACCTAACTTAATTAACACATACCGAGAGATTTGCAATTAGAATCTACAAAAAGTTATTCTGCATGATACCACGATAGGTCACACACGACACCCTAAACTGCGCCTTGCTTCACCAAGTTCAACAACTCCCCATAATGCAACACATTACATCACACACTAAAAAGAAAACCAGTTCACAGACTAAGCTGTGTAAATCACCAAGAGGAACACTGCACCTTCCCCTCCCTTCTTTACTTTCTTAATTATCCCTCCCCTCACTGCTTTACTCCCTTAATCATCCATCCCCTCCCTTCTTTACTACCCCAATCATCCCTCCCCTCCCCAACCATCCTACCCCGTTTTTTTCCACATCCCGGATTTTAAAGTCTACTCCCTTCATGGTATTCGCTGACAGTCTCTTTCACACAGCTATGAACGGCAATAAACACAGTTAAAATTTAATTATGAATTTCGACCTCAGTCTAAGACCATCTTCAGTAGCTCTTGTGTTTCAATTTTCTGTCCGACTGATTTTTTTTTTTTGTCTACCTTCCTTTAATCCGCGTTTACTGCTTTCTTAGAGACTCCATCTGACAATCTTACTCACCTACACTCTCGTCTGACACTGCTTTGCCCACCTACACTCTCGTCTGACACTGCCATACCCACCTACACTCTCGTCTGACACTGCCTCCCCACACACCTGCACCCTCACTTGACACTGTGCCCAATAACCTACCCCCTACACCTGACTCTGCCGCCCCTCCCTCCCTCCTCACTTGGCAGTCATTACACTCACACGTCAGGGGGTAGCCGGAGGAGGAAATGCAAGTCGACTGTAATGAGTTGGAATTATCATATTTCGGAGGAGGAGGAGGAGGAGGAGGGGAAGATTTTGTTAGCTAAAGAGCGGGTACTGAGTCTTATTTTATGTGGGGTTTGTAATGTCAAGTTCGTAATGGAGTTTGTAATGAGAATGTAACTACTGCAGCTACATTATCACCCATACCTGGAGTATACCTGAAAGGGGCTTCGGGGGTCAACGCCCCCGCGGCCCGGTCTGTGACCAGGCCTCGTAGTTACATCCCCAGCCATCTGCAGTTACAGAAGTTACAACTTCAGTCATCTGCAATTTCAATTAGATGGTGAATTACGGTTCAGCAGTTCATTACAATTTTGCTTTTACATAAAAAACAACCTCTCATCAATTAACATGATTTTAATTTTATTTCTAGAATGATTGAGGAAAATTAAGGCACAAGGAATAGGAAAAAATTTCCTGGATAGAGGCATGGTTAACAGATAGGCAGCAGAGAGTTTGCATAAATGGGGAGAAATCAGAACGGGGAAGCGTCACGAGGGGTGTTCCACAGGGGTCAGAGTTGGGCCCCTTCTTGTTCACAATCTACATAAACGACGTAGACGAGGGAATAAATAGCGATATAAGCAAGTTTGCCAATGACATCAAAATAGGCCGTCCAATTCATTCTGACGAAGACATTGGAGCACTTCAGAAAGATATGAATAGACTGATGCAGTGGTTGGAGAAGTGGCAGATGCAGTTTAATATAGACAAATACATTGGACATGAAAATAACCATGCCACATATAGACTAAATAATGTAGATCTTAATATTACTGATTGCGAAAAAGATTTGGGAGTTCTAGTTAGCAGTAATCTAAAACCAAGACAGCAGTGCATAAGTGATCGCAATAAAGCGAACAGAATCCTTGGCTTCATATCAAGAAGCATAAATAATAGGAGTCCTCACGTTGTTCTTCAACTTTATATATCCTTGGTTAGGCCTCATCTAGATTTTGTTGCACAGTGTGGAGAAATTTTCTCCAGGAGGGGGGTATCAGCCCTATCAGCTTCCTGATCAACAGTTTAATAATTACCACATGTTTGTACTCGGGAACGTCACAGAGGTCGCGTATGCAACGTATCTTGGTCACGTATGCAAAGCCTCTTGAGATTAGTGGTAGTGTATATGAGTGACAGACAACTGAGAAAAATGACTCTTCTTTGCCGTAGCAGGAAAAGTACAGAAAGCTCCTGTTTCACTTTATACACGTGTGGAACAATCATGAACTCTCAGTGATCGAAATAAAGAAAACAAGCATTTGAGTTGCAAACTGTTGCAGTGTTAAGCAAGTTGGGAAATGGTGCTTAGGTCAGCAATACAGGGCAAGCTGGGGCCAGCGGAGAAGCGGGCATCAGATTGCATTTTAATCCTTGTAGAGGAATATTACAGAGAAGTGTGCGCAGCTTCTTGTAGTGACATTACTGCAACAGACAAATATTGAAAAACAATAGCAAGTGTAACACCACCAGACAAGGATGTGTGATATTTCTCAGCGATCTTCAATCAAGTCAGCATTATCCGGGTGTTAATTAAGGGTCCGATACAAATATCCAGGTAAGTCTGCTCAGACGTCTTGAAGTTCTAGTGACTGTGCAGTTAGGAACCGATTTATGTTTTAGGCAGATTTATCTTACACCTGGTGAATGGAGGGCTTTTTAGCCCAACCCAGTGAGTACCAGTTTCAGTATTCATTTACTGAATGAAAAATACTATACTCTCCTCTGGGGCAATTAATCAAATATTTACACTCACTTATTTCTGACAGCCCGAAGGGTTGGAGTAGACGACTCCTCTATAACAACTTCACTTTGGGGATGGCTGCAAAGACGTTGATTCGTCAATAAGCTAAGTAGCTTTATACAGTCCATTTACATTCTTATTTTACTCCAATTTCCCTACACACAGTTTTGGTCACCGTATTACAGAATGCACATAAATGCTCTGGAAAACGTACAAAGGAGGATGACAAAGTTGATCCCATGTATCAGAAATCTTCCCTATGAGGATAGACTGAGGGCCCTGAATCTGCACTCTCTAGAAAGGCGTAGAATTAGGGGGGGATATGATCGAGGTATATAAATGGGAAACAGGAATAAATAAAGGGGATGTAAATAGTGTGCTAAAAATATCTAGCCAAGACAGGACTCGCAGCAATGGTTTTAAGTTGGAAAAATTCAGATTCAGGAAGGATATAGGAAAGCACTGGTTTGGTAATAGAGTTGTTGATGAGTGGAACAAACTCCCTAGTACAGTCATAGAAGCTAAGACGTGTAGTTTTAAAAATAGGTTAGATAATACATGAGTGGGTGTGGTTGGGTGTGAGTCGGACCTGACTAGTTTGTGCTACTAGGTCAGATGTGACCTGACCTGACCTGACTAGGTTGGGTCATTGGGTTAAGACTTGGACTTGCCTCGCATAGGCCAGTAGGCCTGCTGCAGTGTTTCTTCTCTCTTATATTTTTACTAGTAGCTTTTCAGAGTGGTCTTTAACAGGAAATTTATCTACTGTTCTCTGATAGATTACATCTGATAGATTACATCTCTGATAGATTACATCTGCATTTTGTTTGTCTTCTAGAGCATCCAGGACCTTGTCATAGTGGTCCAGTAGCTGGGACAGACAGGAGTGACCTGCTCTAAACCCATGCTGCCCTGGGTTGTGTAACTGATGGGTATCTAGATGAGTGGCAATCTTGCTTCTTAGAACCCTTTCAAAGATTTATATGATATGGGACATTAGCACTATCAGTCTGTAGTTTTTTGCTATTGCTTTACTGCCCCCTTTGTGGAGTGGGGCTTTGTCTGTTGTTTTTAGCAGCTGTGGGATGACCCTTGTGTCCATGCTCCCTCACCATAGGATGTTAAGAGTACATGATAGGGGCTTCTTGCAATTCATGATGAACACAGAGTTCCATGAGTCTGGGCCTGGGGCAGAGTGCATGGGCATATCATTTATCGCCTTTTCGAAGTCATTTAGCATCAGGATAATGACAGATAGGTTTGTGTCTACCAAATTCTGTGGCACTCTCATAAAGAATTCATTTAGGTCTTCCACTTGAAGTCTTGTTACCGGCTCGCTAAAAACAGAGTCATATTAGGATTTGAGTAGCTCACTCATTTCCTTGCTGTCATCTGTGTAGGACTCATCTCATTTAAATAGGGGCCCAATACTGGATGTTGTTTTCGACTTTGATTTGGCATAAGAAAAGAAATACTTTGGGTTTCTTTCGATTTAATTTATGGCTTTAAGTTCTTCCCATGTTTCTTGACTCCTGTAAGATTCCTTTAGCTTTAGTTTGATGTTTGCTATTTCTCTGACCAGTGTCTCCCTACGTATTGCAGATATATTGGCCTCTTTTAGCGCCTCTGTTATTCTTTGCCTTCGCCTCTATAGGGAGCGCCTTTCTCTTTCTAGTTTACATCTTCTCCGCCTTTTTCTTAAAGGAATATGCCTTGATCATATCTCGAGTGCCACAGTTAATCTGTTCTGGACATAGTTTGGGATCTGTGTTGCTTAGGCTATCTTCCCAGTTTATATCATTTAGGACTTTGTTTACTTGGTCCCACTTTATGTTTTTGTTATTGAAGTTGAATTTGGTGAAGGCTTCCTCGTGACTGATCACATTTTGTCGGTCTGGGGCCCCGCGCATACATATCTGAACCTCTATTATGTTGTGAGCTGAGTATATTGTTTTTGATATGGTGACATTTCGTATCAGATCATCATTGTTAGTTAAGATAAGGTCCAGTGTATTCTCCAATCTTGTAGACTAGACTCTATTATTTGTTGGTTTAAGGTGAATTTGGTGCAGTGATTTAAAAGCTCGTATGTGTGCGAGTTTTCATCTGAGCTGCCTCCTGGTGTTATCTCTGCAAAAACATTATTTGCTGTATTCTTCCATTTTAGGTGCCTTAGGTTGAAATCCCACAGGAGCAAGATGTTGGAGGCAGGAGCTTGAAGATTTTCCAGACAGTGGTCAATTTTCAAAAGCTGCTCCTGGAATTGTTGGGACGTTGCATCCGGAGGCTTGTATACCACCACAATGACCAGATTTTGGTTCTCGATCTTTACTGCTAAAACTTCAACTACATCATTTTAAACATTTAGTAGTTCCGAGCATATAAGTGACTGTGATATACAGGCCAACCTCCCCCTTTTGCCTGTTCACTCTGTAGCATCTGCATAGGTTGTAACCCGGGATCCATATTTCGTTGTCCAAGTGATCCTTTATGTGGGTCTCTGTGAAAACCACGAACATTGCGGTTGACTGTCTACCTGGAGGGCATTCCGGGGATCGACGTCCCCGCGGCCCGGTCTATGACCAGGCCTCCCGGTGGATCAGGGCCTGATCAACGAGGCTGTTACTGCTGGCTGCACTTAGTCCAACGTACGAACCACAGCCCGGCTGATCAGGCACTGACTTTAGGTATCTGTCCAGCTCCCTCTTGAAGACAACCAGAGGTCTGTTGGTAATGCCCCTTATGGTTGGTGGGAGGCTGTTGAACTGTCTTGGGTCCCGGACACTTATTGTGTTTTCTCTTAGTGTACCAGTGGCGCCTCGTTGCTGGCTTTAGACCCTGTATATTTGCAAAGAAGAATGTCGTCGGACTGGTGGTATGGGGGGTCTTTTTCCTGGCACTAATATCTGTTATTTTGGAGTGGAGGCCATCGACTGTGATTCCACTCCAGAAATGATCGGAGTTGGTGTACAATTTCTGTATAGTCTTTACGACTCTATTGTGATAGATGGCAATGCTTCCATTATGGTAATTCTAGCCCTGCTGGAACGAAACCTTTAAAGTTGTAGCAGCAACCGAACCCATAGCGGAAATATCTTAGCTGTGGTTGAAATCTTTTGTTACTTCAACTTTCAAGCAGAATAGTGTAGCCACATGCCACGGATATTCCCATTGTGTAAGTCATAAAGAATAGCGTGACCGCACACTGCGGGTGTTAACACAATGTGACTCTCGTCTAGAGAAATGCAAACGCACACTGCGGTTTTTCCCACAATGTAACTCATAGATAATAGCGTATCCACACACACACTGCTGGTATTCCCACAATGTAACACGCGTATAGAATAGTGTAGCCGGTGTTCCTACAATGTGATTTTCATATAGATTACTGTAGCTGCACACTATGAGTGTTCCAAAGCAGAGGCGTGTCAGTGGTAACTCTATTGACATAAGAATGTCCCTCTTCCTCTCCCTTCATCCCCTGCCCACCTGTCAATAAAGATGGGTACCTGTATGTTAACCGACCGTTGTGGGTCACATCCCGGGGTAAAAAATGTTCTTGAGAACGTCAGTACCTGCTGGAATGTCATATCCTGTGTATACGCTCCAGTCTTCTGTAAAAACAACTGCAGTGCATGCTGGAAGTATTCGGGAGTTTAGTAAAAGGTATCCGTGTATCTAGTGATGTTTACAGAAAAAAAAATGTATTTACCCCCTCCCCTGTAAGCCCTGTATCCTAACCCCCTCCACCGTAGCACCCAACACGTCACTCTTCCGTCTCCTCCCTCCCTCCTCCCCTCCCTCCCTCCCCAACCTCATCCCCTCCCAACAAGTCCCTCAATCATCCTCCCATTCCCAGACCTCTTCTCCCCTCACCTCTCCCCCTCTCCTTTTCCAACACGAGTGTCACCCAACCTCCACCTCCAGTCCAACCCCCCTCAAGTCCCCTAACCCCAACTCATCCCGCGAACGAACCGCAATTGCGCCGTTGACCTTAAAATTGCGGCCCTTTGCGAATGGTGGGTTATTTTTAACCCTCGTATCAACATAAGGGGATCTGCCCGTGTTATTTTCGCGTCTCGCGAGTGTAGCGGAATTGTATTATTGGTGAAACAAATTAGATCTTAAAATATATGTGAGAGGGAAGAGTGTGTACTCGCCTATATGTGGTTGCAAGGGTCGATACACAGCTCCTGTGTGTGTGTGTTAGAGAGAGAGAGAGAGAGAGAGAGAGAGAGAGAGTGACCGCAGTCGTGTTGCGCTAACTAAAAAAAAAGACAGCAGGGAGACGAGAAAAGTGCAAAGGGAGAAAAATATGTATGAGGATCCATTAGAAGTTTTGGATCCATTTTTGACGCCATCACGACTAAGGTTTTTTCCTTTGACTGACATATACACGAGTCAGTGTTGTCAGTTCAACAGCGTTAGTCGATAATAATAACAATAATAATAATAATAATAATAATAATAATAATAATAATAATAATAATAATCGGTGGTATTCGTTGGCAGTATTCAGTGATATTGTTAGTCCCGCTAACAAAATTCTTAACAATTACAGAAATAAAATTAAGTTTGCCCGCACACGAATGTGTAAACACACACACACACACACACACACACACACACACACACACACACACACACACACACACACACACACACATACACACACACACACACACACACACACATGCATGTGTAAACACAAAGATGGATGATCAATATTGAAAAACACATGGAGGCCTCACACACGCACATATTAACAAGAGTAACACTGGGGGGGGGGGGAAACTGTGGCAAATACAAAGTTGAAATCCAAACTGCTACAAAGTCACATAAGATATAAGATGGCAATAAGGGATCATGTGATATAATAATGTCTGAAGGACAGACGACGAGGAATCACAAGTAATAAACTCAAGTCGTAACGAACGACTGTCAGTGAATAAATACAAGAATTAACGGGGAATCGAACTGTGATCATGGCCAACTGCTGTACCACTGGGCCACAGAGTTAACAATTGTAAGATTTTGCAAACAGAATATCCGCAACGGGTCAGTGCCGATGACACCAACTGTGAATAAACAGTGAATAAACAGAAGAATGGAGTCACCGTCCATTCCTCTGTTTACTCATTTCAACGGCGTATTCACTGAGGAAACTCATGCCATTCTGGGGGACTAAAAGAAACAAAGGATGGATCCCCGGAATCTTTGCGGAACAACAAAACAGAGAACGTAGTAAGTGATGCTGCCATTAAAACTGGACACATGCTAGGAGATGTCACATGCTAGGAGATGTCACATGCTAGGAGATGTGACTTAACCATTTGTCTCCTGTGTCCCAACAGGGGCAAAGAGACAGACTGAATACACTACTTGACAAAAAATCTATAGATCGTTGAAGACAGGAGGAGACGGGAGATAATCGGAAAAGGAGGATAGCTAACGGGCGACACACCTTTCTCTTGCTATCTCCACATTTTTTTCATCTCTCTCTCACACACACACATCTTTTCCTACTACACACCTCACTCACAACTACACACACCTCACTACCAACTCACTACGCACAACTTCACAACACACAACCTCACAACACACAACCTCACAACACACAACCTCAACACACAACCTCACAACACACAACCTCAACACACAACCTCACAACACAACCCCCAACACACAACCTCACACACCCCTACACCTACACACACCTCAACACAACCTCACAACACACACCTCAAACACAAACCTCAACACACAACCTCACAACACACAACCTCAACACACAACCTCACAACACACACCCTCACAACACACAACCTCAACACATAACCTCACAACACACCTCACAACACACAACCTCAACACACAACCTCAACACAACCTCGCAACACACACCCTCACAACACACACCCTCAACACACACCCTCACAACACACACCCTCAACACATAACCTCACAACACAAAACCTCACAACACATAACCTCACAACACACAACCTCACAACACAACCTCGCAACACACACCCTCACAACACACCCTCACAACACACCCTCACAACACACACCTCACAACACACAACCTCACAACACACAACCTCACAACAAACAACCTCACAACACACAACCTCACAACACACAACCTCACAACACACAACCTCACAACACACAACCTCACAACACACAACCTCACAACACACAACCTCACAACACACAACCTCACAACACACAACCTCACAACACACAACCTCACAACACACAACCTCACAACACACAACCTCACAACACACAACCTCACAACACACAACCTCACAACACACAACTCACAACACACAACCTCACAACACACAACCTCACAACACACAACCTCACAACACACAACCTCACAACACACAACCTCACAACACACAACCTCACAACACACAACCTCACAACACACAACCTCACAACACACAACCTCACAACACACAACCTCACAACACACAACCTCACAACACAACCTCACAACACACAACCTCACAACACACAACCTCACAACACACAACCTCACAACACAACCTCACAACACAACCTCAACACCCTTCTCAGCACCAAGAGCGTTCTTTCCTGTGTGTTGTGTACCCTTCCCCCCTCCCCCCGTCACGTAATAGCCCCTAAAACCTCTCCCCCCCTCCCGAGCCCAGTTGCAGAGTCGTGTGCAAGACGACCCGCTACCACTTGCAAGGATCCTACGGTAGAAGTACTTGCAATAGCCCGCTGTAATTCTGTTAGCGTTTCGCTGACTGTTTTAAAGGAAGGAAGAAGAGAGGGATCCATGTGAAGGTGTATCAGCCCTTCCCTTCACTCTTATTGTGATGGCAGAGGACTCTGTTGGCTCCAACGGACTAGCAATGTTTTCTTCGTCGTCGTCGTCGTCGTCTCTCTCTCTCTCTCTCTCTCTCTCTCTCTCTCTCTCTCTCAAAAACATCTAAACCAAGAGAGTAATTACAGTAATTTACTTCGATATTTCTGCATTACTATATTTTCCAGCTGGCAATTGACCTGGGAGAACGAAGAATAAGAAGAGAACCTTCTTATTTTCAATCTTGGCTCTCATCTGTCTAGAAAGAACCTGTAGCAGTCTTATTAAAAGTCGACGAATAAGACATTTGTGCAACATCTGGGTATCTTTACTTGTAGACGTTTCGCCCTCCAGTGGAGCAGGTGATGAGCACCGCAGTCGTTTTGCGCTGCTGGTAGGTACCACGGTCCTGGCACCTTCGCTGTTTCTCTTCCTAATATAGAAGATATAGATCAAGATAACATTAGCCACAGCTTCGTATCTTCGGTGGCGGACGATACAGAAATAATCATGACTGTCACCTCAGTAGAAGACACGGCAGAAACTGGCGAGGATGTAAACAAAGTCTTCCAGTATGCTGTAGGAAATAACATGTGGGTCAGCAGGCCGCCAACTGCAACAGCCAGAATGATCAGACGATTGACTGAAAAGCCTGCCCCCAGGCCGGACTGCGAGAGCACGAAGACTCTGGAAACTAATGACAAGTATATCACAGGTTACTTTGTTTTTCTCTTGTGTGTACCGTGAGAAATTTCTGTGAGCTCCGGACCCTCCTGCACCATTTGCATTTGTTATTGTGGAATATATATATATATATATATATATATATATATATATATATATATATATATATATATATATATATATATATAATTACTTTTATATTTATTTCAGTCATAAAATTTCATAATATTGCATTCAAAAACTTGTCATAATAATGAGAACATTTTTTTTTTTTTTTTTTGGGGGAATTCACCGATGAGACCTTGACTGTAGTATGGTGGTGACTGGTGATAGTGTGGTGGTGATGATGAATTAGTATAACTTTCGCACCTTCATGTCAATCCTTCCCTTTCCCCTCCCTATATTCCCTCCCCCACCACCATCTTACCCTAGCTACCCATCTCCACACCTCACAGCTACATCCCAACATTCCATCATGATGGAGTACTTGGCTTCCCCTTCCATCCATCCACCAGCATTCCCCCTCTAACCTCTACCGTCCCTACGACCCTCTGACCATCCACGTGTCAATAGTCAAGTTGTAGGGACGCAATAGAATTAAAGCAATGAATTCAATTTCCTTTGCCTCTCCTCCTTCCTCTTCTCGTAAAGTAACAATTCTCTCCTAGACTCCCTTTTCCTCTAGACCCTTTCCTCTCTCTTTTACTCTAAAAATTTCTGAAGCTGCCGTTGATACTGAACGCACAGCGCAGGAGCCTTCAGGATTGCGGTCTTACACTGTACTGGTGCATGGAGTGCTACCTCTCTCAGAGTTGTCAGTATAAGCTAGTACACAAGAACTACTAGGCAAGTTCACAAGAACAGTTCTTACTAACTTGTGCGAACGAGAGGGTTCACCTACATGTGGACACTCTATAGTACAGACTAGGTTAGGTAAGGTTTGTTAGATTAGGTTAGGTAAGGTTTGTTAGGTTAGGTAAGGTTTGTTAGGTTAGGTTTGTTAGGTTAGGTAAGGTTTGTTAGGTTAGGTTTGTTAGGTTAGGTAAGGTTTGTTAGGTTAGGTTAGGTAAGGTTTGTTAGGTTAGGTAAGGTTTGTTAGGTTAGGTAAGGTTTGTTAGGTTAGGTAAGGTTTGTTAGGTTAGGTAAGGTTTGTTAGGTTAGGTAAGGTTTGTTAGGTTAGGTTAGGTTTGTTAGGTTAGGTTTGTTAGGTTAGGTTAGGTAAGGTTTGTTAGGTTAGGTTTGTTAGGTTAGGTAAGGTTTGTTAGGTTAGGTTAGGTTTGTTAGGTTAGGTTAGGTTTGTTAGGTTAGGTTTGTTAGGTTAGGTTAGGTAAGGTTTGTTAGATTAGGTTAGGTTTGTTAGATTAGGTTAGGTAAGGTTTGTTAGGTTAGGGAAGGTTTGTTAGGTTAGGGAAGGTTTGTTAGGTTAGGTAAGGTAAGGTTTGTTATGTTAGGTAAGGTAAGGTTTGTTAGGTAAGGTAAGGTTTGTTAGGTTAGGTAAGGTAAGGTTTGTTAGGTTAGGTTAGGTAAGGTTTGTTAGGTTAGGTAAGGTTTGTTAGGTTAGGTTAGGTAAGGTTTGTTAGGTTAGGTTAGGTAAGGTTTGTTAGGTTAGGTAAGGTTTGCTAGGTAAGTTTTGTTAGGTTAGGTAAAGTTTGTTAGGTTAGGTAAGGTTTGTTAGGAAACAGGACACGTGTTTCCTGACGCGGGTTTTAGTCATATGATGACCCGCAGCTGGAGCTTTTGATCATCTGACCGAGGCCTTCCACTGGCTACCCGGGCCACCACTTTAAAAATTATGCTTATAATTACAACCACTACTTTAGAACGGACTAGAGTACATATTACTAACACTTGAGCAAACTTGATTATTGTCTAGCACTGTATCTGTCTACTTTTGTATATAGGCAGTTCAATAAACTTACTTTTTTTTAAAGCCTCTTGCAGATGAAACTGCCATATGACAATATTTTACTATATATGCTTTTCTAACCACTTGTCGGTTCAACCCCATAGTCGAATTATTTTTATAATTTCTGAAAAGCCTTCTTTAAATAATTAACGGGCTATATTTCATCGTTGTCATAAAAAAAAAGAGTCATGTGACCTGCCCAAATAGTGACCTTGTGTGGAAAACTTGACGGTATCCTCATCGCCCAACTGAAACCTGCCAGCACATACCGACTGTTTTCATCATCTGTGGTATGAAACCCATCGTGCTTGATGTAATACAGGAAAACATTGCTGGTTTTTGTTCCAGATATTTAACTATCATATAGAAATGGTTAACAGCACACCCCCAGTGTACCCACTATCATATAGAACTAGGTAGCAGTATACTACGGGTGTTCCACTAAGTAACTATCATACAGAACTGGGTAGTAGTATACAACTTCTCCTTATTAACTCAATTCCTTCCTTCGCTATCACAAGTCAATGTACATTTGTAATGGAAATAAGATATAGAAATTCTGAGTAAATATCCTAAAATTGTTTGAAACATAAACCAATGATTAACCTCTAAATAATATATACCTAAGTGACTCGTGCAATCGACCCGTTGCAAGGCAATCTTGCAATTACCGAGATCGCTGGCTGGGTAAGTTTAGGATTGCTTTGCCACGACTCCAATCCTGTCCATTTCCTGAGTTATTCCTGAATGAACCGTAGTTAGCAATTTCAGGGTCATTTTTTTTTTATTGGTTGCTCTCTGTGGATATTAGTGGGAGGTGAGGAATACTGTATACCTTCCCTCGTTCTGTGCAATCCAAAATAATAATCATTATTTTTTTCCCCTCTAGATATAATTTCTTCTCCTTGCCTTCTCATCTGTTTTCCGACACACCTCGTCTGTGAGGTGGACTGTCAACTTCTGTCCAGTGCTGGTGCAAGAAAGTGTAATGAGCATTGATCAATGAGGGAGCGGAAATCCCTTCCGGTGATTTTCATTCCTTGATCCCTTTATTTCTTCTCCCCTTCCTTTCTCTCCCATTCGCTCTCTTTCGCTTTCATTATTTTTCATATGGTCACTCGTTTTTTTCTTTCGCTTTCTTTCCCTCTATCCCTCCTTTCTTCAGTATTTAGCACACGTTTTTTAATATACTGAGACTACTACTACTACTACTGCTACTACCATCACCAATACTACTACTACCATCACCACTACTACTACTAATCATAATAATTTTCCCCTCTCGCCTCTCCCAGTTCCAATCTCTTCTCTTCCTCCTCTCACTCTCTAATCGTCTTAAGGTATGACAGAGACAGGTGACCTGTTTGACTTTTAAGATTACATAATCATCCACCCTGAAGGTAGACGCCGCCTCTTTAACTACCTCCTCTTCCCCTGACAGTACCTCTTTTTTCTGACTAACGTCTACTCCCCTCTCAACCTCCTGATTAAGAACATAAAAGTATCGCTTTCCTGTGTCCCATCAACCGTCTACCACCACCTTCATCTCTCCCTATTCAACCCTATCCTGCCCTTAAATACAGGTAAGGTAGATTTGTAGAGCTCATTGGGGGGGAAATCACCTAATTCTGTGTCATGATAACCAGTTGAATGGTGTTGGTCTCTTGAGAGGCAAGACTATGTAACTCCTTGTCGGAGCTACATAGTAACTTCGTACTTCCATTGTTTCAAATAATTTCTAGGCGGTGTTCATCCTTATTTGAAGGTGGTCCTTCCTTGGTGTACATGACAAAGGCTGGTAACACAATTTGCTTTCCACGTGGAGGATATTCGCCGAGGACTTGATACAGCCCGGCTATTTCTACTTGTATCTATGACTGGGGTAACTGTTGCATTGTTCCCTAGATAACTTAATTTTATCTTGCTTTACAACTCAATCGAAGTCTTGAAAATGTTGAAGAATGTGCCGTCGTTCCTTTTTATTCTTCTTTGTGGGTACCTTTTCTCTACTAGAAACTAGCTACATATCTTTTCTCGTTGCCTGCGTTGCCAACATGAGAGAAAGCTCAGTTAACTGTGATTATTCCTTAAAGTTCTTGACCAAAGTGTTGATCCTTCGAGTTACGAATGTGATTTCACCTCCAGTAGTGACAACATCATTTATCCTGCGCAGTGAACGGTATTCGCCTACATGTGTAGGTTGTGTGTGCCCAGCTGCCAGAAGTATTGCGACCTTGCTAGTTACAACAGCTACCGTTGCTGTGTGTGGAAAAACACTTATGTGCAGTTATTAATTCTAATGCCCTCCTCAACATGGTTCTTACAATTCTTATTTAAGGAAGAAACAGTGTGTGTGTGTGTGTGTGTGTGTGTGTGTGTGTGTGTGTGTGTGTGTGTGTATATATATATATATATATATATATATATATATATATATATATATATATGTCGTGCCGATTAGGTAAAACTGGTCAATTAGCAAGAACTCATTTAAAATTAAGTCCTTTCTAAAATTTTCTCTTATACGTTTAAATATATATTTTTTTTTCATTTATGTTAATGTAAAAATATTTATAATTTTGTACCAAGAGAAACTTTGAAAACTTACCTAATCTTATTATAACAAGCGCAATTTAATTTAGCCTAACCCAACTAAATATATTTTAGATACGTTTACAATAATTTAATAATAAACAAACACAATGAAATATATTTTTTTCGTTAGATTCAGAATGATTTTTGCTTAATTATTGCATACACAAATTTTCGCTCGTCTTATATGGTAAGATGAGCGTTGCTATTAAGCCAAAATCGCAAGTTTCACCTAATCGGCACGACATTATATATATATATATATATATATATATATATATATATATATATATATATATATATATATATATATATATATATATTGTGAAGCTTTTGGTTTTGCAATTAGTACTGTTGAAGGACTACTTGGATAGTTTCTTGAGGGGGACCTTAAAGGAATGTAATAAAAGAAAATAACTTACCCGGAAGAGTGAAAATACTGGAAGGCAGAGTGCCGACAAAATTTGTTAATACAAAACGCTTAACGTCAAACCTTCATTAAATCAACGTTTTGCCCGAAGCTTTCCTTGAAGGAAACATTGTTTTAGTGAATTACAATGGAAGTATAAAGTGTTCTTGTCTCTAAAAATGGAGATCTTGTGGGTTGTAGTATGCACTATGATTGCATATTTGATGGCAAGATCACGACGGCATTGACAAAAGGAATAACGTGATACATAAACAAACTGCAAAGTTGGACCCATAATTTTCACCAAGCAATAATATATAACTAAACTCCTCCGTTACTGTGGACACTTTCTGCAAGACGACTCTTTTATTATTAACCATAGCAGTCTTAGAGGGAGAGAGAGAGAGAGAGAGAGAGAGAGAGAGAGAGAGAGAATAGAGAAGCAAGACGACTTATCTCTCGCCTGGAGCCGGCTTGGATAAATCTGTCATTCCAGCTGAGCCTTCAGCACCGGAGTATGCGGGGTGTCCTTACTGTTATGTACAAGGCCAATACTATCAACGTAACATACTGGACTACACTTCGCGGACAACGAGAAGGCAGCTGTTATGCCACAAGACGGGCAGCAAACGGCAAATACACTCTGGCTGTACCCTTGTCAAGAATATCACTATCTGAAGTCATTCATTTCTAGAAAGACCCGGGTCTGGAATACGTCCGCATAGAATAACAGCATCGATGAAATAAAGTCAGTTGATCAAATGAAATCGCTGACCCATAGCTGCCTTAAACTTCATTCTGTTCCCTATTTGCATGACTCGTAACAATAAAACAAAGGTTGCAAATAAGCTGAGGAAGGCAACAGCTCTTTGCTTGTAAAATTAGGAACTCTTAATTTACCTTTCCCTGCATAAACCTTTGTGTAATTTTAATATATATATATATATATATATATATATATATATATATATATATATATATATATATATATATATATATATATATATATATATCTTTCTTTCAACACGTCGGCCGTTTCCACCGAGGCAGGGTGGCCAAAAAGAAAAACGAAAGTTTCTTCTTTTACATTTAGAAATATATACAGGAAAAGGGTTACTAGCCCCCTTTCTCCCGGCATTTTAGTCGCCTCTTACGACATGCATGGCTTACAGAGGAAGAATTCTGTTCCACTTCCCCATGGAGAATATATATATATATATATATATATATATATATATATATATATATATATATATATATATATATATATTGTAGTAGGTTGGTAGACAGCAACCACCCAGGGAGGTACTACCATCCTGCCAGGTGACTGTGAAACAGAAACCTGAAACTGTTTACATGATGGTAGGATTGCTGGTGTCTTTTTTCTGTCTCATAAACATGCAAGATTTCAGGTACGTCTTGCTACTTCTACTTACACTTAGGTCACACTACGCAAACATGTACACGTTTATGTATACACACTCATCTGAGTTTTCTTTGATTTTATCTTAATAGTTCTTGTTCTTATTGCTTTTCCCTTTCATATCCATGGGGAAGTGGAATAAGAATCTTTCCTCCGTAAGCCATCGTGTTGTAAAAGTCAACTAAAATGCCGGGAACAATGGCTAGTAACCCCTTTTCCTGTATAGCTTACTAAAAGAAGAAAAAACCGTCAAAGTGGGATGTTTGAATGTGCGTGGAT
>WNWK01039470.1:0-10000 GCA_009830355.1 Cherax destructor
TTTTTCCTAATGATTTTTATTTTTTTTGGCTACTTTTTTACTGTCTCGACTTACGTGTAGGTTGGCGTGACTGGTTTTCGTGTCCTGGACACGTCTGTCCCTTGCCCCGGGTGGATACGCGGAAGTTGGGGGTGGTCGTCGGAGGCGTCGCGCAGCATTGTGCTCATGCGGCCCGTCGCCCCGGTCGAGCGCGTCGACGACGAAGAGCGCACGGGGTTGTCATCGTCTTGTCGGAGCGTCGGCGGGGGAACGCTGGGACGCCCCCGTGACCTGGTGGGAAAAAAGAAAACGATAAACATAAGCGGAGACGGACGCAGATGAATACATAAACGTCGAATAAAATATACACAAGGAAACTGCTTTCTGGGAATATTTTTGGGAAAAATTTTGCTGAGGTTAGAGTTTGATAAAGCTTTCCCCCTGAGCGAAACGGTATCCCAAAACCCCCACATAACGTGCCTTCCTACCTATACATGACTGCATCACGTCTCTCCATATTGGTGTTTGCCTTTTTTTATTTCTTATTTATTATAAAAATATTATAATCATCACCAAAAATTTTTAAAAGGGGGTGGACCGGCAAGGCGGAAGGTCTCGGTCAGATGCCCAAAAAGCTCCAGCTGTGGGTCATAATATGACTAACACCCACGTCAGGAAACATTGTCCTTTTTCCCTGAAAAAACCCCCTGACCTTATACTAATGCTGCTGCTGCATCTGTAACCTGAGGTCAGGCATCTGTAAGATCTTTGGCATCTTGTCTCTTGCCATTGTCTTTTATGTTGCAAAAAAGACAAATATGAAGAAAACTTGGGGAAAAAGTTCGATAGCTCGCCTCAGCTCACACTGAGGTCAGGGATCGTTCCGGGACCGATGGAAAACATTTGGACGTGTTTCCATAAGACACCTGCTGTCCATGTTCACCCATCAATAAAATGGGTACCTGGGTGTTAGTGGACTGGTGTGGGTCCATCCTGGGGGCAAAAATTTACCTAATTTGGGGAAAAGCTCTGCATAACAAGTGGCTTTCATATAGTAGTATGTCTTTATGTCAGCTAGGCCTGTGTACCTTGTACATGTACTTGTACAAATAAAGATATTATTATAATTATTATTATTATTATTTTTATTATTATTATTATTATTATTATTATTATTATTATTATTATTATTATGGAAATTATAAAGGGCCTGAGACCTTAATCCTTAATTACATGTATCGAAAACATCGAGGTTCAAGAACCGAAACGTTTTCAGTAAAGATTTCCGTAATGAATGTATTCCTGTCCTCTTTTAATTTGTTTTTCATAAACGTAAAAAAAATATTAATAAAAAACGTATATTATGTTGGACACTAGTCATAGAAGCGCCCCAGGTGTTAGTGTTGTAGATCATTGATTCATCCCAGGTGTTAGTGTTGTAGATCACGGGATCAAACCCAGGTGCTAGTGTATAGAGGATCACTGTTCCATCCCAGGTGTAGTGTAGTCGAGGATCCTATCCATCCCAGGTGCTACTGTAGTGGAGGATCACTTATCCAACCCAGGTGCTAGTGTAGTAGAGGATCACTGTTCCATCCCAGGTGCTAGTGTAGTGGAGGATCCTTATCCATCCCAGGTGCTAGTGTAGTGGGGGACCCTTTACCCAAACCAGGTGCTAGTGTAGTAGGGATCTATGTTCCATCCCAGGTGCTAGTGTAGTAGGGATTACTGTTCCATCCCAGGTGCTAGTGTAGTGGAGGATCCTTACCCAAACCCAGGTGCTAGTGTAGTAGGGATCACTGTTCCATCCCAGGTGCTAGTGTAGTGGAGATCACTGATCCATCCCAGGTGCTAGTTTTAGTGGAGGATCACTATAAACCCAGGTGCTAGTGTATGGGGATCACTGTTCCATCCCAGGTGTATTTGGGGATCACTGATCCATCCCAGGTGCTAGTGTAGTAGAGGATCACTGTTCCATCCCAGGTGCTGTGTGTGGAGATCACTATCCACCAGGTGCTAGTGTATAGAGGATCACTGTTCCATCCCAGGTGCTAGTGTAGTGGGGGATCACTGAACCATCCCAGGTGCTAGTGTATGAGAATCACTGATCCATCCCAGGTGCTAGTGTAGTGGAGGATCACTGATCCATCCCAGGTGCTAGTGTAGTGGAGGATCACTGATCCATCCCAGGTGCTAGTGTAGTGGAGGATCACTGATCCATCCCAAGTGCTAGTGTAGTAGAGGATCACTGAGCCATCCCAGGTGCTAGTGTAGTGGAAGATCACTGATCCATCCCAGGTGCTAGTGTAGTGGAGGATCACTGATCCATCTCAGGTGCTAGTGTAGTAGAGATCACTGATCCATCTCAGGTGCTAGTGTAGTGGAGGATCTGATCCATCCCAGGTGCTAGTGTAGTAGAGGATCACTGTTCCATCTCAGGTGATAGTGTAGTGGAGGATCACTGATCCATCCTAGGTGCTAGTGTAGTGGAGGATCACTGATCCATCCCAGGTGCTAGTGTAGTAGAGGATCACTGTTCCATCCCAGATGCTAGTGTAGTGGAGGATCACTGATCCATCCAGGTGCTAGGTAGTGGAGGATCACTGATCCATCCCAGGTGCTAGTATAGTGGAGGATCACTGATCTTTCCCAGGTGCTAGTGTAGTAGAGGATCCCTGTTCCATCCCAGGTGCTAGTGTAGTGGAGGATCACTCATCCATCCCAGGTGCTAGTGTTGTAGATCACTGATCCACCGCAGGTGTTAGTGTTGTAGATAAATTATCCAACTCAGGTGCTAGTGCAATAGAGGATCCTGATCCAACCCAGGTGATAGTGTAGTGAGGATCATTATCCACCCAGGTGCTAGTGTAGTGGAGGATCACTGATCCACCCAGGTGCTAGTGTAGTAGAGGATCACTTATCCAACCCAGGTGCTAGTGTAGTGAAGGATCACTGATGTCCACCCAGGTACTAGTGTAGTGGAGGATCACTGATCCAACCCAGGTGCTAGTGTGGTAGAGGATCACTGATCCAAACAAGGTGCTGTGTGGTATAGGATCACTGATCCATCCCAGGTGCTAGTATAGTGGAGGATCACTGATCTATCCCAGGTGCTAGTGTAGTAGAGGATCCCTGTTCCATCCCAGGTGCTAGTGTAGTGGAGGATCACTCATCCATCCCAGGTGCTAGTGTTGTAGATCACTGATCCACCGCAGGTGTTAGTGTTGTAGATAAATTATCAACTCAGGTGCTAGTGCAATAGAGGATCCCTGATCCAACCCAGGTGCTAGTGTAGTAGAGGATCACTTATCCAACCCAGGTGCTAGTGTAGTGGAGGATCACTGATCAACCCAGGTGCTAGTGTAGTAGAGGATCACTTATCCAACCCAGGTGCTAGTGTAGTGGAGGATCACTGATCCAACCCAGGTACTAGTGTAGTGGAGGATCACTGATCCAACCCAGGTGCTAGTGTGGTAGAGGATCACTGGATCAAACAAGGTGCTAGTGTGGTATAGAATCACTGATCCATCCCAGGTGCTAGTATAGTGGAGGATCACTGATCTATCCCAGGTGCTAGTGTAGTAGAGGATCCCTGTTCCATCCCAGGTGCTAGTGTAGTGAAGGATCACTCATCCATCCCAGGTGCTAGTGTTGTAGATCACTGATCCACCGCAGGTGTTAGTGTTGTAGATAAATTATCCAACTCAGGTGCTAGTGCAATAGAGGATCACTGATCAACCCAGGTGCTAGTGTAGTAGAGGATCACTTATCCATCCCAGATGCTAGTGTAGTGGAGGATCACTGATCCAACCCAGGTGCTAGTGTAGTGGAGGATCACTGATCCAACCCAGGTGCTAGTGTGGTAGAGGATCACTGATCCAACCCAGGTGCTAGTGTGGTAGAGGATCACTGATCCATACCAGGTGCTAGCGTAGCATGGATCATAGCATTCACTTTACTAGCTGGTTCTACATAAACTTATCTACTCTTGTTTAAGGAATGTATGTCACAATGGGACACATCTATCAGATTTATTGATTTGTCGACTATTTGCATTTTCTTGGGTGAACTAATAATGCACAAAGTGAAAGCCTTGGTACCTTATCCTCCATGAACGTCTCTCTGATCTACATTTTATGTTACAATACAAATGTTTGCAACAATGAATGTTGTCTTGTATATATGTAGAGTCCGTCAAGGTGATTTCCGTTTGCTTTAATTAACTTAGTGAAATCCTAATTGCCATCTGCTCATTAACTGAACCCTGCTCTATCGTTTTTAATTACGCGTCATTCTTTGTATTCTGTTATCAATTGCTGGTGTGAGGCCGCTGTTGTCTTTCCAAACCAACACCAGTCAAGTTAAATGAATATTATCCTAAGAATGTGTAGCTCGCTGAAGGAGCACTGCTTGCTGAAGGAGCACTGCTTGCTGAAGGAGCACTGCTCGCTGAAGGAGCACTGCTGCTGAGGAGCACTGCAGTCGGTCTCTTAGCTTAATCCTTTATAGTTTTCAAGCCTGTCACAGACCGGGCCGCGTGGTTGCCCCGAAACCCCTCCAGGTATACGCTCAGAAACTTTGGAATACTATGTATTCCAAATGTTATCATTCCTTAGCATCAGTTTCCCTGAAGAGGTTTGTTGAGTAACAGATTGCATTTAAAAACCCTAAAGCCTAATTTTCACTGTGATTTTATACACACACACGCACACACACACACAACACACACACACACACACCGCGGGCAAGCTATGAATCGACCCTGCAACCACAACTAGGTGAGTACACACACACACACACACACAATATATATATATATATATATATATATATATATATATATATATATATATATATATATATATATATATATATATATATATATATATATATATATATATATATATATATATATATATATATGCAAGAATCGCAAACAAACGATACAAGTGTTTGAAACCGTCATGTAACCAATGTTAATTTTGCTAATTAACCACTCCAGTGCCATTGCTTGTGGGCTGACTATCCTCAGTTCCAATAATACTCAATCTGTCTGGCACTAGGCACTCGTGTGCTTGGGTCACTGTATGTCCAACCTCAGTGTGTTGATTGCAACACGAAAGGCCTAGTTATTATTCATTTCCCTTGGTTGCTTTGCATATATATATATATATATATATATATATATATATATATATATGCCAGTCAGGAGGAAGGAGCAGCCAGGGAAATGGCACGGCTGGCAATACTAGGAGGGCAAGTGTCGGTCGTGTTTACAGCTTCGTTGTCTCAACTCTAATGGTTTCCTCCGTAAACATGGCAGCTGCCCGGGTTCAGGATGTCCTCCTGTGGACAGATGACTCAGAGCCACTTCAGGCACCTGAACCCACTCCAACAGATCTCATCTCATCAGATAATATCCTGGAAGCAATTAAAGCAACAGGTATCAGAACACTCACACATATTCCCAAAGCAGCCCGTCCACACGCAGCTGGGAAACTTACAGACTCTTAATAAAAGTAAACGATGGTTCTGCTATCCTAAATGCTCCACCAACCATCAGGCATGGCACAACTTACTACTTTTTGGCAATGTCTGCTTGAGGTGCCGGAAAGAAGGGGAAAGAGGCTAGCCTCAATGATCATTAAATCCTTAAGAGACTTTCCTAGAGCTGATAACCTCATTCCCTTCCCCATCAACACAAAAATGGGAGAGGCAGAACCCCCACTCACTCCACTGACAGCGAAAAAATCAGAGTCCAAGTGAGCAAGAAAATTGAAGAGGGCAACACAGTGGGAGCAATCAGAATTATCACCAGTGAAGATACAGTTGCCCCCAGAGATGCTGACACTGCTGAAGCACTAGAGGAAAGCACCCTGCCAGGAAACCAGGGTACCAACAGTTCCAACACCTCTGTCCCCACTGTGGAACCACTGATTGTGCAAGACTCGGACATTTACAAAGCAATAATGTCATTCCCTTCCGGCTCTGCTGGGGGTTACACTGGAATAAGGCCACAACATTTAAAGGAAATGGTTAATCCAGTTATCGGGGAGATTGCAGAACACTGCTGTCAGAGATCACAAGGTTCGTCAACAATTCCTTGGCTGGTCTGATTCCTGACGAGATTAAACCTTTCTTTTTTGGAGCATCACTTTGTGCCCTTAAAAGAAGGATGGAGGAATTAGGCCAATCGCAGTGGGCAACACGTTTCGCCGCCTCGTTTCTAAAGCTGTGCCAGAAGTATTCGCGCAGAGGCAGCCATCATGCTTCAACCAAACCAGCTTGGCTTTGGGGTCTCAAGGAAGTGAAGCAGCGGTTCATGCAACAAGGGCATATATCGACAACCTGCCTGAGGACAATGCAGTGGTTAAATTAGATTTCAAGAATGCATTTAATCTCCTGAAAAGGGACGTAGTATTAGCAGCTGTACAAGAACATTTTCCAGGTCTCTTCCCTTTTGTTTCAGCTGGATATAGCAAGGAATCAATGCTCCTGTTTGGAGAGCATGAAACACATCATCAGAGGGTGTCCAGCAAGGGGACCCTCTCGCACCATTCTCTTCTGTATAGCAGTTAGGGAAATCACAGTAAGACTGACCAGTGAGCTAAACATCTGGTTCCTGGATGATGGCACACTAGCAGGTACAAAGGAGTCCCTTGTAGATGATCTTACACAGGTGATGACACAGGAAATGGGTCTCATCCTGAATCCATCCAAATGTGAAATCATATCAGTCAATCAACAAGTGATAGATGCAGTGCTATCAAAACTACCAGGAGCAACAGTCATTGCCCCTACTAATAGTGTCTTGCTTGGAGCACCTCTGGAAGAGATGCCATTGACACAATTCTCAGGAAGAAACTGGAAGAATTGAGGAGAATGGAACAACGAATAGGCAATCTTGACACCCATGATGCCTTGTACCTCCTCACAAAATGCTTGAGTCTGCCCAGGTTGACATATTTCCTAAGATGTGCTCCTTCATATGATAATCCTATACTGCACGAATATGACAGTATCCTGAGGCAGATCTTTACTAAAGTACTTAACCTTACTCTAGAAGATGGGCAGTGGGACCAAGCTACACTCCCAGTCAGACTAGGAGGCATTGGTGTCCGCAAGTCATCTCAGATTGCTCTACCTGCTTTCCTGTCATCATGCATTGCATCCAGAGGGCTTGTAGCAGCAATTCTCCCTGAACATCTTAGGGACACGATTGGAATCCATGACCAAAAGTTCGTTGATGGAGCCAGGATCTGGGATAACCTAACAGGCTCTGAAACCAGGCCTGCTCCCCAACAACTACAAACAGTCGCACTGGGATGGCCCAATAGTAGAGAATATAGCCTCAGCAATGCTTCAGAGTGTGTCAGGGAAGGATAGAGCCCGCCTACTTGCAGTGAGAGCTCCTCATGCAGGGGACTTTCTTTGGCTGTTCCAACTCCAGCCTTGGCACACGCCTCGACCCACAGACCATCCGCATTGGTGTTGCCCTTCGACTTGCCGCCCTATTCTCGCCGAACACAGGTGTATTTGTGGCAGTGAAGCAGCAGACCGATTCGGGTACCATGGTCTTGTGTCGTAAATCCGAGGGAAAGATTGCAAGACATGAAGAGGTTAATAACATTATCAAGAGGAGCCTCACAACAGCCGGATGCCCAGCAGTAAGGGAACCACCCCAACTATGCAGATCTGATGGCAACCAAAAGCGTCCAGATGGTATCACCCTTCAAGCCTGGACAGACGGCAAGCAGGTGGTGTGGGACTACACATGTGCATCTACCTTGGCTGATACCTATCTCCAGTACACCAGGGAGGAAGGAGGGGCTGCTGCCACCTTCAGGGAGTCCCAGAAGTCGAGAAAATATGGAGAACTTGCCCATCATTATATGTTTGTTCCCATAGGCTCAGAGACCCTTGGCTCATGGGGAAGAGTGCATCTAAGTTCCTCAAGGAGCTGGGCAAAGACTCAACAGGGTAACTAGGGATCCCAGGGCAGCTAGTTTTCTGTTCCAGCGACTCAGCGCTGCTGTTCAGGGGGGTAATGCATGCTGTATTCTGGCACGCGCACCAGCTCGGAAGAGCTGGATGAGATTTTCGCATTATAATCAGTGACAAAGATGTAACAATATGTACTAGACATGTATCTCTCACTCGTGTACTGTATATATATATATATATATATATACATACATACAGTGGCCATACAATAAATTCATAAATTTCTGTCGAGTATACAAAAGAAGATTTAACAGAGTACTGACAGAAATAAATATTTTATTTTGTGATATAAATGTTAGATATTTTTGACATTTACAATTACTACAGAGTTACAGAGGTTCAACAATACTGCTACAACTGCTACAATTCCTCAGAAATATTGCAACTACTGTCTTCCTACTGTCTCTTACTACCGTCTCCCAGCACTACTACTGCTATCTGTCTACAATAATACTGACGATGCTGATATACAGACGATGCTTATTCAATTTTTATTTTTTATTGAAGGATTTTCTAAAAAAAAAAATCGACATTTTACTTCTACCACTTAAATTAGGATTTTTTTTAAACATTAATTAAAAGCAAATTAGCCTAATTTTATAGATTTTAAGGAATAGTGCTACAACTGTCTCTCAACAATACTGCCTCTACTGTCTCTCAACAATACTGCCTATACTGTCTTTCAACAATACTGCCTCTACTGTCTTTCAACAATACTGCCTCTACTGTCTCTCAACAATACTGCTATTACTCTCAACAATACTGCCTCTACTGTCTCTCAACAATACTGTCTCTACTGTCTTTCAACAATACTGCCTCTACTGTCTCTCAACAATACCGCAACTACTGTCTATCAACAATACTGCTATTACTCTCAACAATACTGCCTCTACTGTCTCTCAACAATACTGCTACTACTGTCTCTCAACAATACTGCTACTACTGTCTCTCAACAATACTGCTACTACTGTCTCTCAACAATACTGCTACTACTGTCTCTCAACAATACTGCTACTACTGTCTCTGAGCATTACTGCCCCTACTGTTCTCAACAATACTGCACTACTGTCTCTGAACAATACTGCTACTACTGTCTCTGAACAATACTGCTACTACTGTCTCTCAACAATATGCTACTACTGTCTCTGAACAATACTGCCCCTACTGTCTCTCAACAATACTACTACTACTGTCTCTCAACAATACTGCTACTACTGTCTCTGAGCATTACTGCCCTACTGTCTCTCAACAATACTGCTCTACTGTATCTGAGCATTACTGCCCCTACTGTCTCTCAACGATACTGCTACTACTGTCTCTGAGCATTACTGCCCCTACTGTCTCTCAACAATACTGCTACTACTGTCTCTCAACAATACTGCTACTACTGTCTCTCAACAATACTGCTACTACTGTCCTGAGCATTACTGCCCCTACTGTCTCTCAACAATACTGCTACTACTGTCTCTGAGCATTACTGCCCTACTGTCTCTCAACAATACTGCCCCTACTGTCTCTGAACAATACTGCAACTACTGTCTCTCAACAATACTGTTACTACTGCTCTACATTACTGCCCTACTGTCTCTGAACAATACTGCACTACTGTCTCTCAACAATACTGCCCCTACTGTCTCTGAACAATACTGCCCCTACTGTCTCTCAACAATACTGCTACTACTGTCTCTCAACAATACTGCCCCTACTGTCTCTCAACAATACTGCTACTACTGTCTCTCAACAATACTGCCCCTACTGTCTCTCAACAATACTGCTACTACTGTCTCTCAACAATACTGCTACTACTGTCTCTCAACAATACTGCTACTACTGTCTCTCAACAATACTGCTACTACTGTCTCTCAACAATACTGCTACTACTGTCTCTCAACAATACTGCTACTACTGTCTCTGACATTACTGCCCCTACTGTCTCTCAACAATACTGCTACTACTGTCTCTGAGCATTACTGCCCTACTGTCTCTCAACGATACTGCTACTACTGTCTCTGAGCTT
>WNWK01039470.1:15000-17436 GCA_009830355.1 Cherax destructor
ACTTAGGGAAGGACAGTACTTACCTGGTCACCATCAGACGCCTGTGTGGAGTAGGAGGCGCAATCTTCACACACTTTATTCCCACACTCAGAACACACTTTAAAGAACTCTGTGTCTTCTAAAGTCTGTTGGCCCAGAGAGAGAGAGAGAGGGAAGAAAGTTAGGCTGTTGCATTTTTGTTTTCGCTGTAAACAGAAATACGGAATTTCATTGATAATTACTTTTTTTAACGTTGTTTACCATTTTTTTTACCATTCGATATTTTAATTTTTTTTTTTTTAGGTTTTGTTTATATATCTTTTAGCTAAGTTAATTTGTTTTAATCATCAGCGAGTTTATCAAAACTCTAAGGAAAATAATAAATCATGACCTTTGACCTTTGACTGGTATTTATGTCCTTTGACGTAGGTGCCTACGTCAAAGGACATAAATACCAGTATCTCCGTCACTGACCTTTGACCCCTCTTACGTCTATACTGATCCGTCACCGTCTGTGATGTAAATACTGACTTTTATCACCTGTAACTTAGCTACTGACATTGGACCCCGGTTACGTCTATACTGACCATTGACCACTGTTATGCAAGCACTGACCTTGACGCAGACTCTGCACGATGACCCTGGTGACCTCTGGGAGCGGGATGAGATGACGATGGTCATGGTCTCTCCGCTTCCCTCCCCCGGGAGACAGACTGGGGAGATGCCACCCTCCGCCGCCCATCATCGCCCCAGAGGGACCGGTGGGCGTAGTGATGGGCGCGGGTTTGCTGTGGGTGGGAAAAAAGGGGGAGCGTCACACCTGGGGGAAAGGGGCTGATGGGGTCTCATCCCTACAAAATACACACACACACACACACACACACACACACACACACACACACACACACACACACACACACACACACATATATATATATATATATACATATATATATATATATATATATATATATATATATATATATATATATATATATATATATATATATATATATATATATTTTTTTTTTTTTTTTTTTTCAACAAGTCGGCCGTCTCCACCGAGGCAGGGTAACCCAAAAGAAAGAAAATCCCCAAAAGAAAATACTTTCATCGTCATTCAACACTTTCACCACACTCATACATAATCACTGTCTTTGCAGAGGAGTCAGATACGACAGCTGAGAAAAGTCCCTCCAGCTGTCACTATCCCAGACCCCTCCTTTAAAGTGCAGGCATTGTACTCCATTTCCGGACTCAAGTCCAATTAAATCAATTAACTGGTTTCCTGAATCTCTTCATAAAATGTTACCCTGCTCACACTCCAACAGATCGTCATGTCCCAAAACCATTCGTCTCCATTCACTCCTATCTAACACGCTCACACATGCTTGCTGGAAGTCCAAGCCCTCGCCCACAATACCTCCTTTACCCCTTCCTCCAACCTTTTCTAGGACGACCCCCACCCCGCCTTCCTTCCCCTACAGATTTATACGTCTCCAAGTCATTCTACTTTGATCCATTCTTCTAAATGACCAAACCACCTCAACCCCTCTTCACCTCTGAAAATACTTTTATAACTCCACACCTTCTCCTAATTTCCACATTCGAATTTTCTGCATAATATTTACACACACACTGCAAATGAATATATATATATATATATATATATATATATATATATATATATATATATATATATATATATATATATATTTTCATTTGCAGTATAATTTTAACCGACAAAATGAAGTTTTGTTTGGGTTAGTCCTCTTTACCCCAATGTCAATTTGCATAAGGAATATTTTCAAACGGTCGCCCTCCTCACCTCCCAAATCATGTGGCAGATGTCTGAAGATACCCATGATATATTCACACGATGGAACCACGCATGAAGACCAGGATCTAACCTTTTGTGACATGTTGAACGGAACTCTGATGGTGAACTACTACTCTCAGATGTATCACTGTCAGCTTATTCCACTGTTGCAAGTTCTTCGTAAACGAACTACCTAAACCGTAGCTTAGTTTTGATATTTTGCATATTTATGTATTTTTGGCACCTGGCAAGCTTGTCCGTGTGTCTGACGTGTGCTTGAAATCAATCAATAAAAAGGTTCGTAGTTTTGACGGAAATAGGTGCACTTTGACCCATGCGGGTTGAGTGCATTTTGGCAATCCAAAACATTTACTAAGAAAAGCTCTCTTATTCACGTAAGGTGGAGAAGCTCCCGGCGTGGGAAAAAATGGCTGGTCACAGGGGTGGTCACAGGCTGGTCACAGCCTGGACGGTGGCCGTGAAACCCACGATCTGATAGACAATGTAGCAGAATGTTTTTATTGAAAGAACGTTTTGCTTGGAGAGCGAGTTTCTTTTTCAAGTCTATAGAGAGCACTTTGTAAACATGAATATACGTAGTCGGGAGAGTGACAAGGATCGTGAGGTGCGGATGTGAG
>WNWK01039471.1:0-17436 GCA_009830355.1 Cherax destructor
TACCACTACCACCACTACCACCACACCCACCACTACTACCACTACCACCACTACCACCACTACCACCACTACTACCACTACCACCACTACTACCACTACCACCACTACTACCACCACTACTACCACCACTACTACCACTACCACCACTACCACCACTACCACCACTACTACCACTACCACCACTACTACCACCACTACCACCACTACTACCACCACTACTACCACTACTACCACACCCACCACTACCACCACTACTACCACTACTACCACTACTACCACACCCACCACTACCACCACTACTACCACTACCACCACTACTACCACTACCACCACACCCACCACTACCACCACTACCACCACTACCACCACACCCACCACTACTACCACTACTACCACTACCACCACACCCACCACTACCACCAATACTACCACTACCACCACTACCACCACACCCACCACTACCACCACTACCACCACTACCACCACTACCACCACTACTACCACCACTACTACCACCACTACTACCACCACTACTACCACTACCACCACTACTACCACTACCACCACTACTACCACTACCACCACTACTACCACCTCTCCCTCCCGTTGGTTAAAACAGTAACTGCTAATGGTATTATACCTGTTGTGACGTCACCAGCATCCCGGTGATTAGTGTATGATTGTTAATACTTGTTAAGGAGGACATATACACCTGAGGTGTATATGTCTCAGTGTATATACACTGAGAGGTGTACATTCTCAGTGTATATACACTGGTAGTTTACATTAATCACTGTTTTAGGTACTAAGGTATTCTTGCCATGCAACTTTATTGACCCTCGTGTAGTAGATAGACTTGAAATCCCTCATATAATAATCCATCTGTTGTAGTTGTATTGTTGTATGTTGTAGTTGTATGTTGTTGTGGTTAATACATTAGCAAGCATCTTGGGGTTAGTGTCAGCGGACGTCAGGAGTATGCAGTGTCAGCAGGTGTTAAACAAGTGTCTGGTGTCTTGTACAAGTGCTGCTGGATCAGCCGGGTTGTGATGGCTGTGTGGAGCTGCGAGTCGCTACCACCAACAGCCTGCTTGATCAGGCAGGGCTACCACGGTGAAATTACTCTTGAAACCAGGCACAGGTATGTTCAAGTTGTACTGTATCTTTGTATGTCAATGGTATACAACACCGGCGACATGACTTATACACGTGTCCAACATCTGCATATCATATCGGTCACAGTGACTTCATCAGTGCAGGGGACTGGAGGGTGAAACTTAAGGTAATCAGTCCCTCTGCCTTTACGTGTTGTGTCTTGATGAATCTGGAAGACTAACCTAACCGGGGCCAGGAGCTGTGAATTAACCCCTGCAACCACAAATAGGTGAGTACACACACACGAAATCATTAGAACTCTGTGAAAAGTTTGGTCTAAACCATCAGATAACAAGAGTCCATCAGCAACTTAAACTTTCTAGACGTGATCTTGAAGAGAGTGTATTGAACCACAGCTCCCGGTACTTCAGACCAACTCAGACAACGTGGAGACCTGGTTGAGCAAATTTACCTTTAAGCAGTCTGGGGCCCTACAGTTTTGGGGCCCTGGAGCTTGAAATGTTATGGGGGGCCCCTTCGCAACCCCTTCTCCTACAGCAGATCCAAAAATTTTAAGCTTCCCCTCCAGAATTAGGGGCCCCTGAAGCTTGAACTGTTATGGGGGCCCACCGGGATTAGGGACCCTGAAGCTTGAACTGTTATGGGGGCCCACCGGGATTAGGGGCCCTGAAGTTTAAGCTTCACTAGTTTCATAGTTCCGTCCCTAACTCTCAGGCGTCCTCTGGGAAAGGGCTCTAAACCCACACTGGTGCGTGTAAAGGCTGGAGTTCAGAAACGTGCTGTTCAGAAACGTGCTGTTCAGAAACGTGCTGTTCAGAAACGTGCAATGTATAAACATACGTTGAAGAATGAAACACTGGTGCAATATTTGGGAATGTTTATTGTGGAGAGGTTCCTGCAGGCAGTGTGGCTTCGTCAGTCCAAATTAGAGGAGAACGGTGCTCATCAAGAAAGCCAGAATGGCTCTGTCATTACACAAGACTGCAACAACACAATGTACGAAAGAAAACGGGTTCTAGGAAGAGCTTAGGTATAAGCGACATTCCAAAGGTGCTAGAAAGCTCAGCTCTCCCCTGTACAAAGGTGACACTAGAGCTCCGGATATTACTGCAGGTTAGTGGCGCTAATATCATAACAGTCTCTGAGAGGCTGGTAAGACTACAAATTATGGAAGTATGTGACCTGTATAACCCAGGTCATCGTGGAGTTTAGAGCACCTGTATAACCCAGGTCATCGTGGAGTTTAGAGCACCTGTATAACCCAGGTCATCGTGGAGTTTAGAGCACCTGTATAACCCAGGTCATCGTGGAGTTTAGAGCACCTGTATAACCCAGGTCACCGTGGAGTTTAGAGCACCTGTATAACCCAGGTCACCGTGGAGTTTAGAGCACCTGTATAACCCAGGTCATCGTGGAGTTTAGAGCACCTGTATAACCCAGGTCATCGTGGAGTTTAGAGCACCTGTATAACCCAGGTCACCGTGGAGTTTAGAGCACCTGTATAACCCAGGTCATCGTGGAGTTTAGAGCACCTGTATAACCCAGGTCACGTGGAGTTTAGAGCACCTGTATAACCCAGGTCATCGTGGAGTTTAGAGCACCTGTATAACCCAGGTCATCGTGGAGTTTAGAGCACCTGTATAACCCAGGTCACCGTGGAGTTTAGAGCACCTGTATAACCCAGGTCACCGTGGAGTTTAGAGCACCTGTATAACCCAGGTCACCGTGGATCACTAAGGCACTTGACCACTGTTATCATAGAGTGATAACAAAATAACATCAGTGAATACAACAGGAAAAATAGGCAATTTAAAATTTCCTAACGAATAGAAAACAAAGCAAATAACGTGAAATCTGAAGTTGAACAAAGTAAAACGTTAGTTACCCCCCCCCCCCAAGGCAGGATCCTGGCGCCACTCCTGTTTCTCATTCTAACCCTCATTCTTACTCTGTGTCTCATTATCATTCTTATAGCTTGCTTGACCACACAAGGAAGTCCTTGCTGGTCTGCCAACACGAACTTCCATACAGACATTTACGTCTGTATGGAATTGTCTGTCATTTCTTCATCCAGATCACTGGTGTGTGTGTGTGTGTGTGTGTGTGTGTGTGTGTGTGTGTGTGTGTGTGTGTGTGTGTGTGTGTGGAGGGAGGGGACGGGTGTGTGTACAGAGAGAGTGAAGGGAGGACAGCCATTGTGTATGTCTGGGTCCTTCAGTATTGCCATATAAATCCTCTGCAGTGATCTGCCGAACACACACGACTCTTGTTGACTGTGGTCTACATTGATCCTGTGTACGTGTACGTGTACGTGTACGTGTACGTGTACGTGTACAGGGAGGAGAAAAGTCAGTCACGCACCAGATGCCGTCATAACAAGCGCGGTGTTTCATCAAGCACTCACTTGACCACTGGTCACTACACCACCCTCACTACACTTCTAATATACCTTTGATGGGTTTCCAGAGTTTTCCTACTCCCGCAGCCAGGCTCTGGACCAGGCTTGTCTGGTGCTTGCCTTGTTGACCAAGCAACAACCTGGTTGACCAAGCAAGGTCACCTCTGTCTTGGTGTGGTGGGTATATCGCAGTATATAGCCCACCATCATGTTGGTGTTTTATACCAGCTTTCTACATGGTATAGCGGCCAATTAACTACCTTGTTGATGAATCTTTAGATACTTCAAGAATCCACTGACCTCTGAAGGTATATACCTATACCTACCTTTGATATATACCTTTATACCTTTGATATATACCTTTATACCTTTGATATATACCTTATACCTTTGATATATACCTTTATACCTTTGATATATACCATATACCTTTGATATATACCTTTATACCTTTGATATATACCTTTATACCTTTGATATATACCTTTATACCTTTGATATATACCTTTATACCTTTGATATATACCTTATACCTTTGATATATACCTTTATACCTTTGATATATACCTTTATACCTTTGATATATACCTTTATACCTTTGATATATACCTTATACCTTTGATATATACCTTTATACCTTTGATATATACCTTTATACCTTTGATATATACCATATACCTTTGATATATACCTTTATACCTTTGATATATACCTTTATACCTTTGATATATACCTTTATACCTTTGATATATACCTTTATATCTTTGATATATACCTTATACCTTTGATATATACCTTTATACCTTTGATATATACCTTTATACCTTTGATATATACCTTTATACCTTTGATATATACCTTATACCTTTGATATATACCTTATACCTTTGATATATACCTTTATACCTTTGATATATACCTTTATACCTTTGATATATACCTTTATACCTTTGATATATACCTTATACCTTTGATATATACCTTTATACCTTTGATATATACCTTTATACCTTTGATATATACCATATACCTTGATATATACCTTTATACCTTTGATATATACCTTTATACCTTTGATATATACCTTATACCTTTGATATATACCTTTATACCTTTGATATATACCTTATACCTTGATATATACCTTTATACCTTTGATATATACCTTATACCTTTGATATATACCTTATACCTTTGATATATACCTTTATACCTTTGATATATACCTTTATACCTTTGATATATACCTTTATACCTTTGATATCACTGGATTCTTGAAGAATCCAGTGACCTGGGCGCTGGGTCATGTTACCCTCGTTATCCCCAGAGATGGTAACCACGCAGTTCTGCTGCCTTCAACCTTTGATGCTGTCGTAGCTGCTGAACCACAGTGTAATGTTCAACAATGTCCTCATGATACTGAAGTTGTCGTAGCTGCTGAACAACAGTGTAATGTTCAACAATGTTCTCATGATACTGAAGTTGTCGTAGGTGCTGAACAACAGTGTAATGTTCAACAATGTCCTCATGATACTGAAGTTGTCGTAGCTGCTGAACCACAGTGTAATGTTCAACAATGTCCTCATGATACTGAAGTTGTCGTAGCTGCTGAACAACAGTGTAATGTTCAACAATGTTCTCATGATACTGAAGTTGTCGTAGGTGCTGAACAACAGTGTAATGTTCAACAATGTCCTCATGATACTGAAGTTGTCGTAGCTGCTGAACAACAGTGTAATGTTCAACAATGTTCTCATGATACTGAAGTTGTCGTAGGTGCTGAACCACAGTGTAATGTTCAACAATGTTCTCATGATACTGAAGTTGTCGTAGGTGCTGAACCACAGTGTAATGTTCAACAATGTTCTCATGATACTGAAGTTGTCGTAGGTGCTGAACAACAGTGTAATGTTCAACAATGTTCTCATGATAATGAAGTTGTCGTAGGTGCTGAACAACAGTGTAATGTTCAACAATGTTCTCATGATACTGAAGTTGTCGTAGGTGCTGAACAACAGTGTAATGTTCAACAATGTTCTCATGATACTGAAGACACAGCTGATACTGACACATTACATCTTGTGTAATATGTCAGCATAAATATACTGTGTTATAATACTGCAAAGACACTCCAGGACCACACTCCTGCACTCCAGGACCACACTCCTGCACTCCAGGACCACACTCCTGCACTCCAGGACCACACTTCTGCACTCCAGGACCACACTCCTGCACTCCAGGACCACACTCCTGCACTCCAGGACCACACTCCTGCACTCCAGGACCACACTCCTGCACTCCAGGACCACACTCCTGCACTCCAGGACCACACTCTGCACTCCAGGACCACCTCCTGCACTCCAGGACCACACTCCTGCACTCCAGGACCACACTGCTGCACTCCAGGACCACACTGCTGCACTCCAGGACCACACTGCTGCACTCCAGGACCACACTCCTGCACTCCAGGACCACACTCCTGCACTCCAGGACCACACTCCTGCACTCCAGGACCACACTCCTGCACTCCAGGACCACACCCTGCACTCCAGGACCACACTCTTGCACTCCAGGACCACACTCCTGCACTCCTGGACCACACTCCTGCACTCCAGGACCACACTGCTGCACTCCAGGACCACACTGCTGCACTCCAGGACCACACTGCTGCACTCCAGGACCACACTGCTGCACTCCAGGACCACACTGCTGCACTCCAGGACCACACTCCTGCACTCCTGGACCACACTGCTGCACTCCAGGACCACACTCCTGCACTCCAGGACCACACTGCTGCACTCCAGGACCACACTGCTGCACTCCAGGACCACACTGCTGCACTCCAGGACCACACTGCTGCACTCCAGGACCACACTGCTGCACTCCAGGACCACACTGCTGCACTCCAGGACCACACTGCTGCACTCCAGGACCACACTGCTGCACTCCAGGACCACACTGCTGCACTCCAGGACCACACTGCTGCACTCCAGGACCACACTGCTGCACTCCAGGACCACACTCCTGCACTCCAGGACCACACTGCTGCACTCCAGGACCACACTGCTGCACTCCAGGACCACACTGCTGCACTCCAGGACCACACTCCTGCACTCCAGGACCACACTGCTGCACTCCAGGGCCACACTCCTGCACTCCAGGACCACACTCCTGCACTCCAGGACCACACTCCTGCACTCCAGACCACACTCCTGCACTCCAGGACCACACTGCTGCACTCCAGGACCACACTGCTGCACTCCAGGACCACACTCCTGCACTCCAGGACCACACTGCTGCACTCCAGGACCACACTGCTGCACTCCAGGACCACACTCCTGCACTCCAGGACCACACTCCTGCACTCCTGGACCACACTCCTGCACTCCTGGACCACACTCCTGCACTCCAGGACCACACTGCTGCACTCCAGGACCACACTCCTGCACTCCAGGACCACCTCCTGCACTCCAGGACCACACTGCTGCACTCCAGGACCACACTGCTGCACTCCAGGACCACACTGCTGCACTCCAGGACCACACTGCTGCACTCCAGGACCACACTCCTGCACTCCAGGACCACACTGCTGCACTCCAGGACCACACTGCTGCACTCCAGGACCACACTGCTGCACTCCAGGACCACACTGCTGCACTCCAGGACCACACTCCTGCACTCCAGGACCACACTGCTGCACTCCAGGACCACACTGCTGCACTCCAGGACCACACTCCTGCACTCCAGGACCACACTCCTGCACTCCTGGACCACACTCCTGCACTCCAGGACCACACTGCTGCACTCCAGAACCACACTGCTGCACTCCAGGACCACACTGCTGCACTCCAGGACCACACTGCTGCACTCCAGGACCACACTGCTGCACTCCAGGACCACACTGCTGCACTCCAGGACCACACTCCTGCACTCCAGGACCACACTCCTGCACTCCAGGACCACACTCCTGCACTCCAGGACCACACTGCTGCACTCCAGGACCACACTCCTGCACTCCAGGACCACACTCCTGCACTCCAGACCACACTCCTGCACTCCAGGACCACACTCCTGCACTCCTGGACCACACTGCTGCACTCCAGGACCACACTCCTGCACTCCAGGACCACACTCCTGCACTCCAGGACCACACTCCTGCACTCCAGGACCACACTCCTGCACTCCAGGACCTCACTGCTGCACTCCAGGACCACACTCCTGCACTCCAGGACCACACTCCTGCACTCCAGGACCACACTCCTGCACTCCTGGACCACACTGCTGCACTCAGGACCACACTCCTGCACTCCAGGACCACACTCCTGCACTCCCAGGACCACACTCCTGCACTCCAGGACCACACTCCTGCACTCCAGGACCTCACTGCTGCACTCCAGGACCACACTCCTGCACTCCAGGACCACACTCCTGCACTCCAGGACCACACTCCTGCACTCCAGGACCACACTCCTGCACTCCAGGACCACACTCCTGCACTCCAGGACCACACTCCTGCACTCCAGGACCACACTTCTGCACTCCAGGACCACCTCCTGCACTCAGGACCACACTCCTGCACTCCAGGACCACACTCCTGCACTCCAGGACCACACTCCTGCACTCCAGGACCACACTCCTGCACTCCAGGACCACACTCCTGCACTCAGGACCACACTCCTGCACTCAGGACCACACTCCTGCACTCCAGGACCACACTCCTGCACTCCAGGACCACACTCCTGCACTCAGGACCACACTCCTGCACTCCAGGACCACACTCCTGCACTCCAGGACCACACTCCTGCACTCCAGGACCACACTCCTGCACTCCAGGACCACACTCCTGCACTCCAGGACCACACTCCTGCACTCCAGGACCACACTCCTGCACTCCAGGACCACACTCCTGCACTCCAGGACCACACTCCTGCACTCCAGGACCACACTCCTGCACTCCAGGACCACACTCCTGCACTCCAGGACCACACTCCTGCACTCCAGGACCACACTCCTGCACTCCAGGACCACACTCCTGCACTCCAGGACCACACTCCTGCACTCCAGGACCACACTCCTGCACTCCAGGACCACACTCCTGCACTCCAGGACCACACTCTTGCACTCCAGGACCACACTCCTGCACTCCTGGACCACACTCCTGCACTCCAGGACCACACTCCTGCACTCCAGGACCACACTCCTGCACTCCTGGACCACACTACTGCACTCCAGGACCACACTCCTGCACTCCTGGACCACACTCCTGCACTCCAGGACCACACTCCTGCACTCCAGGACCACACTCCTGCACTCCAGGACCACACTCCTGCACTCCAGACCACTCCTGCACTCCAGGACCACACTCCTGCACTCCAGGACCACATCCTGCACTCCTGGACCACACTCCTGCACTCCAGGACCACACTCCTGCACTCCAGACCACACTCCTGCACTCCAGGACCACACTCCTGCACTACAGGACCACACTCCTGCACTCCAGGACCACACTGCTGCACTCCTGGACCACACTCCTGCACTCCAGACCACACTGCTGCACTCCAGGACCACACTCCTGCACTCCAGGACCACACTCCTGCACTCCTGGGCCACACTCCTGCACTCCAGGACCACACTCGCAGGACCACACTCCTGCACTCCAGGACCACACTCCTGCACTCCAGGACACACTCCTGCACTCCAGACCACACTCCTGCACTCCAGGACCACACTCCTGCACTCAGGACACACTCTGCACTCAGGACCAACTGCGCTGCTATCAGACCCACTCCCGCTCAGCTCTAGACAACTCCTGCCTCCTCTACTGCTGCCTGCCTAACCTGCTACTTGCACTGCTGCACTCGAACACTCTGCACTCGCACTGCTGTGCCTACTGCTGACTGCTACTTCTGCTGACTGTGCTGCTACACTCTGCTGCTGCTTGCTGCTACTGCTGCTTCTTACTTGCTTGCTGCTGCTCTGCTGCTCTGTTACTGTAGCTGCTGTATGCATAGCATGCTGTATGCTGCATGTACTGGTTGCTTTCTGTTGTCGCTGGTGCGCTTGTGGTGTGGCTGGTCGGTACTGTGGCTGGGTGGGTGGTGGCATGCTTGCACTTATGATGTACTGCTTCTTGGCTATGTACGTGTTTATGTACTTACTGCTAGCTACACTGTCATCTTACTCAGCTACACACTGCACTCTTACTGGCTGTCACTTAGCGTGGCGGAAGAAGAGCAGGGAATCAACTGTATCTTCTGAGCAACACTGTCAGTCTACTGCAGCTACAATGCGTCTTACTGCGGCAACAACTGTCGGTCACTTTGCACTAAAATGATACTGACTCCTTACTGGGCCTGTCAGTCTTAGCTGAGCAAAATGTAGTCTTATTGTATCACACTGCAGTCTTTCACAACAACTGTCAGTCTTACTGCAGCAACAACTGTCAGTCTTACTGGGCAACAACTGTCAGTCTTACTGCAGCAACAACTGTCAGTCTTACTGCAGCAACAACTGTCAGTCTTACTGCAGCAACAACTGTCAGTCTTACTGCAGCAACAACTGTCAGTCTTACTGCAGCAACAACTGTCAGTCTTACTCGCAGCAACAACTGTCAGTCTTACTGTAGCAACAACTGTCAGTCTTACTGTAGCAACAACTGTCAGTCTTACTGTAGCAACAACTGTCAGTCTTACTGACAACAACTGTCAGTCTTACTGCAGCAACAACTGTCAGTCTTACTGTAGCAACAACTGTCAGTCTTACTGTAGCAACAACTGTCAGTCTTACTACAGCAGCAACTGTCAGTCTTACTGCAGCAACAACTGTCAGTCTTACTGTAGCAACAACTGTCAGTCTTACTGTAGCAACAACTGTCAGTCTTACTGCAGCAACAACTGTCAGTCTTACTGCAGCAACAACTGTCAGTCTTCCTGTAGCAACTACTGTCAGTCTTACTGTAGCAACAACTGTCAGTCTTACTGAAGCAACAACTGTCAGTCTTACTGTAGCAACAACTGTCAGTCTTACTGTAGCAACAACTGTCAGTCTTACTGTAGCAACAACTGTCAGTCTTACTGCAGCAACAACTGTCAGTCTTACTGCAGCAACAACTGTCAGTCTTACTGTAGCAACAACTGTCAGTCTTACTGTAGCAACAACTGTCAGTCTTACTAAGCAGCAACTGTCAGTCTTACTGCAGCAACAACTGTCAGTCTTACTGTAGCAACAACTGTCAGTCTTACTGCAGCAACAACTGTCAGTCTTACTGTAGCAACAACTGTCAGTCTTACTGTAGCAACAACTGTCAGTCTTACTGTAGCAACAACTGCGTCTTACTGTAGCAACAACTGTCAGTCTTACTACAGCAACAACTGTCAGTCTTACTGCAGCAACAACTGTCAGTCTTACTGCAGCAATAACTGTCAGTCTTACTGTAGCAACAACTGTCAGTCTTACTACAGCAGCAACTGTCAGTCTTACTGCAGCAACAACTGTCAGTCTTATGTAGCAACAATGTCAGTCTTACTGCAGCAACAACTGTCAGTCTTACTGCAGCAACAACTGTCAGTCTTACTGTAGCAACAACTGTCAGTCTTACTGTAGCAACAACTGTCAGTCTTACTGTAGCAACAACTGTCAGTCTTACTGAAGCAACAACTGTCAGTCTTACTGTAGCAACAACTTCAGTCTTATGTAGCAACAACTGTCAGTCTTACTGTAGCAACAACTTCAGTCTTATGAAGCAACAACTGTCAGTCTTACTGCAGCAACAACTGCGTCTTACTGTAGCAACAACTGTCAGTCTTACTGCAGCAACAACTGTCAGTCTTACTGTAGCAACAACTGTCAGTCTTACTGCAGCAACAACTGTCAGTCTTACTGTAGCAACAACTGTCAGTCTTACTGTAGCAACAACTGTCAGTCTTACTGCAGCAACAACTGTTAGTCTTACTACAGCAACAACTGTCAGTCTTACTGAAGCAACAACTGTCAGTCTTTCTGCAGCAACAACTGTCAGTCTTACTGCAGCAACAACTGTCAGTCTTACTGTAGCAGCAACTGTCAGTCTTACTGCAGCAACAACTGTCAGTCTTACTGTAGCAACAACTGTCAGTCTTACTGTAACAACAACTGTCAGTCTTACTGTAGCAACAACTGTCAGTCTTACTGTAGCAACAACTGTCAGTCTTACTGCAGCAGCAACTGTCAGTCTTACTGTAGCAACAACTGTCAGTCTTACTGCAGCAGCAACTGTCAGTCTTACTGTAGCAACAACTGTCAGTCTTACTACAGCAGCAACTGTCAGTCTTACTGCAGCAACAACTGTCAGTCTTACTGCAGCAACAACTGCGTCTTACTGAAGCAACAACTGTCAGTCTTACTGAAACAACAACTGTCAGTCTTACTGAAACAACAACTGTCAGTCTTACTGCAGCAACAACTGTCAGTCTTACTGCAGCAACAACTGTCAGTCTTACTGAAGCAACAACTGTCAGTCTTACTGTAGCAACAACTGTCAGTCTTACTGCAGCAACAACTGCGTCTTACTGCAGCAACAACTGTCAGTCTTACTGAAGCAACAACTGTCAGTCTTACTGCAGCAACAACTGTCAGTCTTACTGTAGCAACAACTGTCAGTCTTACTGAAGCAACAACTGTCAGTCTTACTGCAGCAACAACTGTCAGTCTTACTGCAGCAACAACGTCAGTCTTACTGCAGCAACAATTGTCAGTCTTAATGCAGCAACAACGTCGTCTTACTGCAGCAACAACTGTCGTCTTAATGCAGCAACAACTGTCAGTCTTACTGCAGCAACAACTGTCAGTCTTACTGCAGCAACAACTGTCAGTCTTACTGCAGCAACAACTGTCAGTCTTAATGCAGCAACAACTGTCAGTCTTACTGCAGCAACAACTGTCAGTCTTACTGCAGCAACAACTGTAAGTCTTAATGCAGCAACACAGTAGAGGCTTCTTCAGTCAAATGCACAGAATGAATTATTGGCAGCAGTAGTGGCGGGTAAAGTTGACGTAGTCAGTCAGTCCATCACCTTGGAGAAATAATTTGAGGTGGCCAGTCCCTCAGCCTGGAGAAGACTTGAGCTGAACACACACACATACTACACACACACTCCCCCACACACACACACACACACACACACACACACACACACACACACACACACACACACAGTTTTAGAAAAGAAGTTGAAGGTTTGGTATACAAATGCAGATGGTATAAAAAATAAATGTGAGAGGCATGAAAGAATAAAGGAGACATCCCCAGACATAATAGCACTCCAAAACGAAACTCACCAGGATGATAACAGATGCAATCTTTCCACCCAATATCAAATCCTCAGGAAAGATAGAGGGAGCAGAGGGGAGGAGGAGTTGCACTGCTCATTAAGAACAGGTGGGGATTTGGAGGAAGTGGAAGGAATGGATGGAATGGGCGAAAGGGACTACATAGTAGGAACAATTCAGTCTGAGGGGCCCTAAGGTGGTATTTCTGTAATGTACAACCCGCCACAGAACTGCAGGGGGGCCAAGAGATTTACGACGAGAGCAACAGAGCAATGGTAGACACATAGCCAGGGTGGGAAGAGCCCACATGGGAGAGCAAAGTTACTAGTTATGGGTGATTTCAATCACAAAGAGATTGATTGGGAAACCTGGAGCCCCACGGGGTCCTGGAATCATGGAGAGCCAAGATGATGGATGTGGGACTGGAAAACCTCATGCATCACCATGTTAGAGACACTACCAGAGAGAGAGGTGGGGATGATCCAGCAAGACTGGACCTAGTATTCACCTTGAGTAGTTCGGGCATCGAGGATATCACATATGAAAGGCCCCTTGGAGCTAGTGATCATTTGGTTCTGTGTTTTGATTATATAGTTGAGCTACAAGTGGAGAGGGGAGCAGGGAAAAGGAAGGGAGAAACGAAACTACAAAGGGGAACTACGGCATGAGGAACTTCCTCAAGATGTTCAGTGGGAAGGAATTGACAGGAAAACCAGTAAAAGAAATGATGGAATATGTGACAACCAAATGCAAAGAGGCAGAGGAGAGGTTTGTCCCCAAGGGAAACGGAAGTAATGGGAAGACCAGAACGAGTCCTTGGTTCACCCAGAGGTGTAGGGAGGCAAAAAGTAAAGGTGTAATAGAGAATGGAAAAGTACAGAAGACAAAGGACCCAGGAAAATAAAGAGATTTGCCGAAGAGCCAGAAACGAATACACAGGTAAGAAGGGGGGCTCAGCGACAATAAGGAAAAAGATATAGCATCAAAAATCAAGTCTGACCCGAGCTGTTGTAAGCCACATCAGGAGGAAAACAACAGTCAAGGACCAGGTAATCAGGCTGAGGAAGGAAGGTGGGAGTTCACAAGAAACGACCAAGAGGTATGTGAGGAGCTCAACATGAGATTTAAAGAAGTATTTACAGAGGAGACAGGAAGGACTCCAGGAATTCAGAATAGGGGGGTTTACCACAAGTGCTGGGTGAAATACACACCGAGGAGGAGGAAGAAGCTGCTATGTGAACTCGATACCTCAAAACCGGTGGGACCGACAACATTCTCGTGGGTCCTTAGAGAGGGACAGAATGTTTGTGTGCCACTAACAAAATCTTCACACATCCATTGAAACTGGGCAACTACTGAGGCATGGAAGAAGGCAAATTAGTCCCAATTTTTAAGAAAGGAGACAGACCGAGGCATTAAACTACAGACCGTGTCACTGACGTGTATAGTATGCAAAGTCATGGGAAGATCATCAGGAGGAGAGTGGTGGAGCACCTAGAAAGACACAAGCTTATAAACGACAACCAGCACGGTTTCGGGGAAGGAAAACCCTTGTCACAAACCTACTGGAGTTTTATGACAAGGTAACAAAGTAAGACACGAGAGAGAGGGGTGGATGACTGCATTTTCTTGGACTGCAAGAAGGCGTTCGCACAGTTCCTCACAAGAGGTTAATGCACAAGCTAGAGGATCAGACACACGTACAGGAAAGGCACTGCAATGGATCAGAGAATATCTGACGGGGAGGCAACAACGGGGTCATGGTACGTGACGAGGTGTCAGAGTGGGCACCTGTGACGAGTGGGGTTCCACAAGGGTCAGTCCTAGGACCTGTACTGTTTTTGGTATATGTGAATGACATAACAAAAGGGGATAGACTCAGAAGTGTCCCTGTTTGCAGATGATGTGAAGTTAATGAGAAGAATTAATTCAGTCGAGGATCAGGCAGGACTACAAAGAGACCTGGACAGGCTACAAGCCTGGTCCAGTAACTGGCTCCTAAATTTAACCCTGCCAAATGTAAAGTCATGAAGATCGGGAAGGGCAAAGAACCGCAGACAGAGTATAGTCTAGGTGGCCAAAAGACTGCAAACCTCACTCAAGGAAAAAGATCTTGGGGTGAGTATAATACCGAGCACATCTCCTGAGGCACACATCAATCAGATAACTGCTGCATCATACGGGTGGCTGGCAAACCTAAGAATAGCATTCCAATACCTCACTAAGGAATCATTCAAGACTCTGTACACCATATACGTCAGGCCCATCTGGAATATGCAGCACCAGTTTGGAACCCACACCTGGTCAAGCACGTCAAGAAATTAGAGAAAGTGCAGGGGTTTTCAACAAGACTAGTCCCAGAGCTAAGGGGATTGTCTTACGAAGAAAGGTTAGGAGAAATCGGCCTGACGACACTAGAGGACAGGAGGGTTAGGGGAGACATGATAACGACATATAAAATACTGCGAGGAATAGATAAGGTGGACAGAGACAAGATGTTCCAGAGGGGGGACACAGAAACAAGGGGTCACAATTGGAAGTTGAAGACTCCATGAGTCAAAGGGATGTTAGGAAGTATTTCTTCAGTCATAGAGTTGTCAGGAAGTGGAATAGCCTAGAAAGTGACGTAGTGGAGGCAGGAACTATACATAGTTTTAATTAAGACGAGGTTTGATAAAGCTCATGGAGCAGGGAGAGAGAGAACCTAGTAGCAATCAGTGAAGAGGCGGGGCCAGGAGCTATGACTCGACCCCTGCAACCACAAATAGGTGAGTACACACACACACACACACACACACACACACACACACACACACACACACACACATACATACAACAGGCCTAATGTCTAATCGACATGTGCCTAGGACAAAATGGTAACTAACACACACACACACACACACACACTCAGGCCTAGTGTCTAATCGACATGTGCCTAGGACAAAATGGTAACTAACTAACTAACACACGTGGACACAGGTGAGTAACCAAGCCACAGGACCGAGGCCGCCCACCCGCCCTTAATTCACCAGAGACAGGTTTTAGTACGGTGGGCGGCCTTCATTTTAATTTGTTGTTGCCCTTGTTCATAGTCCAGTAGTGGCTCTGTGGACTATAAACCCTGTGTGGGGAAATTAAAAAACCCCGTAAAAAACTGGGCAATGGGCCCAAGAGAACACTGTATCAACATCCGTGATCCATGACTATTCAACCTGCCGTGGCAGAAAAACCTCTACCAGAAATATCAGAAAACCCTGGAACAAGGGTTTTTGTCTTCCAGAGAAACTGGACGATCTTCTCCAGATCAAAGGCTGTGATGGATATGTGGAACTGGCCCCCAGCAAAACACCTGGTTTTCAGGAAAGTCAAAACTCTTGAACCCGGGCGGGTATTTTATGTACTGGGACTGTCGGGCGGGGGTGAGAGGGAACTGGATGGCATTTTTTAAAGGGATCTTAAGTGGGATTCCCGCATCTTGTCACTTCCCGGCCCCTCTCAACACCTGCTGTATGAAAATCTGTGGTTGCAGGGCGAATCTTGCTCCTGGCCCCTCAACACCTGCTGTTTTGTACTCAAGTATCTGTGGTTGCAGGGGTCAATCTTGCTCCTGGCCCTCTCTCACACCTGCTGTGTATGTCTCAAGTATCTGTGGTTGCGGGGGCCAATTTTAGCCCCTCCCCCTCTCAACACCTGCTGTGTATGTACCAAGTATCTGTGGTTGCAGGGGTGAATCTTGTTCCGGGCCCCTCTCTAAACACCTGCTGTTTTGCTCTATCTGTGGTTGGGGGGTCAAATCTTAGCTCCTGGCCCCCCCAACACCTGCTGTTTTGTACTCAAGTATCTTGGTTGCGGGGGTTAATCTTCTCCTGGCCCCTCTACACCTGCTGTGAAAACCAAATATCTGTGGTTGCAGGGTCGAATTTTGCTCTGGCCCTTTTAACACCTGTGTGTTGTACTCTTCTTGGTTGGGGGTCGAATCTTGCCCCGGGCCCCCCTCTCAACACCTGCTGTGTATGTACCATATCTGTGGTTGCAGGGTCGAATCTTGCCCGGCCCCCTCAACACCTCTGTGTATGCTCACTTATCGGGTTGCGGGGGTCGAATTGCCCGGGCCCCCCTCTAACACCTGTTGTGATGTCCACATCTGTGGTTGCGGGGGTGTCAGCCCCTGGCCCCTCCCCCAGTGAACTCATTATCTGTGGGAGGGTCGGGGACCCCCCCAGGTCCCTACCCCACACAGCAGTACTGAAAACTGCCACCCCGGTGGGTGGGGGGGTAGGGTAGGGGTTTGGCAAGACTGGGAGGGCAGGTGGGGTCAGGGGGTTTTGGGGGGGTGGGGGGGTTTGGTGGGGATGCAAGAAAGGGGAAAATGGTTTATTATCTTGGGGAGGTGGACGTGGCAGTACTTTTCCTCCCCACTTGTTCTGTGGGGTGGGGGCCCGGGCCCGGGATCCCTCAACCTATATTAGAGAGAGGAATGTTGCTTCATTCTTCATTCAATAAAGTGTATTCACTACACATAGTTTACATTGTTTGCCTTTTTAACACCAACAATAAAAGTTTAAAATTTTATACCTTTTTAACACCCAAAAATAAAAGTTTACATTATTTGCCTT
>WNWK01039472.1:0-17436 GCA_009830355.1 Cherax destructor
GGAGAATATTGTGAGTCTCTAAATACCACATCAAACGTCTATTAACTAGACGTTCCATCACCGCAAACTGCACTGGAAGAGCGATGGGACGGTAGTGGGGAGGAATCACGTCCCGTAGTACCTGGTTTTCAAAAAGGGGAGAACAATAGCAGACGTCCACAGCTGGGGAAGAACTCCTTGCGACCATATGAGATTAAAGAGTCGTAGGAGGACAGTAAGAGCAGACTGATGTACAAGGATATTTCTTAACGGTAATTTGTAACTATAAATAATGCACTATACAAAAATAATGAATTAATGTTTAAAATGTTTATGAATCAACTCAACGAACTATATCATTTGCATTTGCAATACTATTTTCCATTAAGAAAGTGGAACCTACATCCCATTTCCAAAGAAGTTATATTTTTAATTCCATCAATGGTGAGAGGACGGATATTTATGGAATTTCCTGAACGGAGCGGGTCGGATCTTTGTGAAATTCAACACCGGCAAAGCTTATGACACCATTGTTGCCAGATACCAAGAAAAGAGCCTTGTTTCAACTCAAGCAAAGAGGTATGTTTAAAGGACGTGTCAGCACATTACACCTGGCTGAAGATTTAGAATGTCACTTTCGAAACATGGACTTTTGATATAAAAGAAGTTTTCTAGCAGTATGGGTGATCCACGCAATTACGGAGGGATGATGGAGCATTGGAGAGTATGCAGTGTGTTAGAGGGAACTACTCCGTAAAATCTCTCTGCGAAGGCAGATCCCATCATATGTTCAGATGGATACTTTCGGACCCAGGTTTTTGTGATGTACCCGGGCCAGGTGAGGACCTGTAGGCTTTGTGGAGTGGCAGGGCATGTCGCCGTCGCTTGTGAACGCCGACGGCCCATCAGCAGATGGACAGGGTGGTGCTCGAAGACAGGGAGAGGAAAGAAACGTCGTAAAGGAGGTGCGCGACATGGAACCAGCGCTAGGAGGAGGTGGAGTAAGGTGGTGGAGGGGACAGCGAGAGAGGAAGAGTTTTTGTTGACAACTCCACCGGAAACTTTGCCGGGTCTAAGCCCGGAGTTGGAAGGACAGGAGCCACTGGTCTTGGCGGACAGTCTTGTGACACCCTCGTTAGAGGATTTGTGTAGAATGTTAGATAGTCCGGCAACAGAGGATCAGATGTGTGATAGAGTGGTGAAGGTGATTGAGGATGTCAACAAGGAGAGCGTGAGTGTAGAAGAATGTGGCCATGTAAGTAGTGGGAATGTGTGTATGGCACAGGAAGCGGTCCAGTGGGATGTCTGAGGATGAGGTACTGACCCCTTGACAAAGGTCGAGTAAGAAAGCTTCAGGAGAATTAATTAGGAATGATAGGGGAGAGGTGAAGGGTAGAGTTGGGGTAAACCTCCGCTGCAGTTTTCAGGTGTATGAACATAAATGTAAACGGCCTCAGAACGAAGGTTAAGAGACGTTAGCTGCATTCTGCAAGAACACAACTTCAAGTGTGGTAGTGAGTTACATTTGCATGGTTACGAGATGTATGCTAGTAGTTCCGTGAATCTCAAGGGAGGGATGGCCATAGGGATTGGTGTGACCAGTCCTTTCCAGCTGCTGTCATGGGAGGAGGGAAAGTTTGTATGGGTAGATGGCTGGTAGGGGTATATTCAGGTTTGTTTAGTGGGCATATACATGCCCACAGTGTCTAGTCGTAGGTGTAAGGCGGACTTTGTTCAGGATGCCTTGATCTACGCCCTACGTGGGTTACCTTTAGTATCTGTGGTAGCCGGCGATTGGAACTACGTAATACAAGAGAAAGATGTAGAACCTCAAGGGGTGGGCTGTGTTGTGCATGAGCTGAGAGAAGTTTTAGGGGCGGTTAGGGTTGAAGACGTGCTCAGAGGAGGAGGGTGAGATATATGTGTCACGGCTGGTACAGGTGGGACAGGTGCGTTGTATAGACGTTGATTTTTCAGATCATAGGGGCGTTATCGAGGAACTCTGTTGGGAAGGTGCCATGACCGTATATCCGAGTTATTGGAAAATGAAAATTTGCCGAGTGGTGGGGGAAGATGTGGGAAGAGGGGAGGAGTGTTCCCGATGTAGTGAGTTGGTGGAACCAGAGAGCGAAGAAGGCTATTAAGGATTTCTTTGTACGAGAGGGTAGGGAGGATTCACAGCTACGTTATGGGAAGCAGAGGTATCTGGAGGATCAGCTGAAGGATTATGGTGAGTACCGGGGATGGAAAAGGCAGGGAGAAACGAGTTCTTTACATGGGCAACTGGGGAATTGCAAAATGAGAGTTTCCAGGCAATGTGGGTTAGGAGTGGAGTAGTAGAGTCTTGTGGGGAGATAAACCGTCTGCTCTCATTTTGTAAGTTCCAGGATACACACAGCAGGACTACGTTGTCATCCATCAAGGTTGAGGAGGACTTGGGATGGTACACAGGGCCAGGTTTGCGTACCACGGAAAGGATGTGTGGGTATCTGAGCTTTGGTTTTGGAAATAAGTTCGGAAAGGTGGCCGAGATAGGGAGGCGATTGGAGAGGATTTTGGGAACATTCGAGAGGGTATTAGTAGAGTCGAGAGGGAGGGTTGGAAGTGAATCACGGAGAAGGAGGTGTTGTTAGTGGTTCAGGAGTTTTCATATGGGGAAAGTGCCTGGGATTGATGGTATACTGGGGATTTTACGTACATCACTGGGAGGTTTTGAGGAGGTTTTGTTAGAAGTTTTCAATGCAATGAAAGTGGATGGGAGGATGGGCGATGTGCAGAGGATAGGGGTCGTGGTCTTCGTACCTAAACGCATGGACGGTGAGACATTGGGAGACTATAGGGCGATCACTTTACTTTGTGCAGATTATAAGATCTTTATGAAAGTTTTGGACAATCGTGTGAAGAGGGTCTTGGGTGGGTTGTTGGATGGGGGGCAGTTAGGGATTCCCGGAAGATGCATGGGGGTTGGGCAAGACGAGTTCGGGGTTTATAGGGGGCGTCAGATTGGGAAACTGCTTTTGATAGGGTTGATCAGGAAATGTTTGGGAGATTTTACAGAGACAGGGGTTTGGGACCGAGTAGTGGAGTGGGTTCGGACTTTGTATGTGGAAGGGAGTTTAGAGTTCAAATTTGGTAGGTTGGGTCGGTGGTAGATATGGGTATAGGCCTTAGACAGGGTGTTATCACAGTTGCTTTTTTCGTGTTTGCAAGCCCCCTTGTATTTGGTTGGGGAATCGGGAGCAGGAAGATTCTAGGTTGGCTCCCGGGATCGTGGGATATGTAGATAACCACGATTCTGTTGAAAGTGTGGAAGGTTTTCCTAGGGTTAATGACGTCGTTGGGGTTTTGGGAGGGCGACTGGGATGCGGGTAAATAGGAAGAAATCTAGGCTTTTGGAGGAGAAACGTATGGCATTGGGGAGAGGTATGGGTGGATGCAGGTAGATAGTTTAAAGATCTGTGGGGTAATTTTGTAGGGATGAACAGTTGGCGCGAAAAATGAATTCTGCAACAGTTGTTGATCCGGCATTAGCGAGGATGGGGGTTGGAGGGCTGGGGAGGTCACATTTTTACAGAGGGCGGTGGTAGTAAACATTTAATTTATAGTTGTTTGTGGTTTGTGGGGGCTGTGTCCCCTGAGTTGAAGAGGACGGGGATTAGATTGCAGAAGAGGGTTCTTCTTTCATTTGGAGTTATGGTAGGTCTGGCTGGATAAAAGGAATTGTTATGAGATGGGTTAGAGAAGGAGGCATGGGGTTGATACAGTTGCAGAGATTGTTGGAGATTTCGCCAAACAGGTGGTTGGGGGAATCGTGGTGCTCGGTAGGACAGGTGATGCATGAGATGAGGAGATGGTGGAGAGGTAAAGATGTAAAGATGAGTGAAAAATGTTGAGGGTTTTGTTGGTGGTGTTCTGGAGAAGCTGAAGGTAAATAAATTAGAGAGGGTCGAGGATGGGGATCCGTTGTTTGTGGTTCTAAATTTTCAATGTACGACTGGAAAGGTGGGGAAATGGCTTGGAAGGTGAAAGTGCCACTGAGGGTGAGGGAAACTGGGTTTCGCTTTTTCATGGAATTTTGGCAAAACACAATTGTTTCGCATGGGTTGGTAAAGGATGGTTTGTGCTCTCGCTGTTGGTTTGATGGACAAAACTTACCATCGTTTATTTCTGTCCTGAGCTAGAGAATGTGCGGTATGGTGGGGAAAAGGTAGTGGCAAGCGTGGGATGGGAGTCTCGTGTTTGAGAGCCCTAAGTTTGGATGTCGGTGGCGTAAAAGACGATGTCCTTTGGGCTTTGGTGTATATTGTTTTAGATTTTCTACATATGTCTTCGTCCATGCATGAGGAGGGTGGTCAAGTAGGATAGGGGTCTGGTGGCGCATTATAGGACGTGTCGTCGGAATCAGGAATTGTATGGTATTGGGGGGAAAGGGCTTTTCCAGTTGGAAAAGGGAAAGTCAGTGGGCGTTTTGAGGGTTTAGCTTGATGACCGATGGCGGGGGGCTGGTCAAGGGGTATGTACAAAAGGAAAAAAAAAGTTTTAAAATGTTTTGTAGTGCATGGGAGTACAAGCGTAAGAGTGAGTATGGATGGCGGAGGGAAGGACAATTTGGGTTTCTGGGAAACAATTTTTTTGGGTTGTTATCATTTTCTGTTTGAATGGTTGGATCAGACGAATGTGACGTTGGACTTGGGGGGGGGGTAAGGGAAGCGCAGCTATATAGGTTTTTTTTTGATGCATGAAGGTGGTTGTTGTATGTGTTTATATAGATGTGATTTGCACAAAAGTTTTCATACCCTTTATAGGTTTAAGTTTTGTTCATGAGAGTCATGTGGACGCCTTTTATTAAGGTGGGAGTTTAAGTGTGTTAGTAGAAAGGGTACTGGTATTTTTTTTGAATGTAGGCTAGTCTTTGATATTAAAAAAAAAAAATTTTTTTTTTGGGATGACCTGTTGTAGTCATCCAAGTGTTATTTTTGGTTTTGCTTTAGAATAAGATATGATGGGTTTTTTCCCTTTTTTTAATATATAAACATTGTATTGTTTTGGTGTTCATCTGGTTTTTATTTATGATGGCACTGTAAAATAATGTCATAGTTGGGTGTTTATAGCCTTTTTCTCTGTGCACTCAAGTTTTATACGCAAAAGGTAAAACTTTGGTTTATGTATATAAGTTACCTTTTGAAAAGTGAGATGGTTATATAGTACTGGCTCTCAGTAAGATGTAATGTAACCGCTTGATGTTATTATGGAGTTCAGTTTTGTGTTGACGTTTGGTATCACAGGTTTATATATAAAAAAATGATTTGTTGTAAGTATTTTTGGTGGCATAGCTCCTGGCATGTGAAGCTAGAGAAAGATCGAGATTACAAATGTTTGGAGAGTCATAACGGTGTTTCCTTTATAAATATGTTACGGGTTAGGGGTAGGGTAATTTTTGGATTTTTTTTTTTGTTATGGAATGGTTTTTTTTTTAGGGGGTTGTGACCGTGATGTTGCACGGTGGTGTTTGATGATTATACTTCTTAAAAGGTGGTGTAGGTTTTTTCGCACTCTGTTATTACTCAAGACCTAATGTTTTTGTAACCGTTTCTGGGTTTGTTTTGTTACGATTTATCTGTTTTGTACAAGTGTATTTAAGGTTTTAAATAATAAAAAAAAAAAAACCTACTCTCAAAACTACATATTCTGTGTATGATATTCACACTCTTAGGTAGTAGGTTGGTAGACAGCATCCCCCCAGGGAGGTACTACCGTCCTGCCAATTGAGTATAAAACGGAAGTCTGTAATTGTTTTACATGATTGTAGGATTGCTGGTGTCTTATTCTGTCTCACAAACATGCAAAATTTCAGGTCTTGCTACTTCTATTTACACTTAGGTCACATTACACATGCATGTACAAGCATATATGTACACACCCCTCTGGGGTTTCTTATATTTCCTTACTAGTTCTTGTTCCTGTTTATTTCCTTTTATCTTCATGGGGAAGTGGAACAGAATTCTTCCACTGTAAGCCTTTCATGTCACAGGAGGCGACTAAAATGCCGGGAGCAAGGGGCTGTAACCCTACCTGAATACATTACTAAAGTTAAATGATAACTTTGTTCTTCTATTTGGCACCCTGCCTCGGTGGGATACGGCCGATTTGTTGAAAAAAGATATTCACTACACGTTACCATAGGCACATCACATCTGCCTCCAGCATCCTCCTCGGTGAAACATTTAATTACAATAAGCTAATTATATTAGATTGAAATGATAATTTAAAATTTCTCACCTTAAACTTTCAACAAACTGTTATCTCCGTCGCAAGCTTCCTTGACAGCTGGTGATATTCAATCAGGAGGTGGTGGTGGTGGTAACAATGGTAGGAACTTGTGGTTTCGGTAACAGGTGGTGATAGTAGTGGTAGCCGGTTGTAGAAAGGGGTGACTTGATAAAAGGGAAAGGGAGGGGTAGTCCGTCTTGACCATTGGTAGCAGCAGATACTCGGAGACATAGCACGCTCGCTGGCCGTTCACTTTGTAGCCAGTTTGTTCTGGTGTTCCTCCCCAGTATATCTTCCGTTAATCATCTTCCTCGTCACATGAAATATGTGGTTGTGATACTGGAAAGAAATCGTGAATATTTGACTTTGATTTACGGTTCAGAGGGTGCGTTGTCGCTTTCTTTTTCTCTTTGTGTGTGTATTTTCTGTCGTCAATTTGTATTATTAATATTATTGATACGTTTATGTTTTAAATTGTTAAATTTTTTTTCTTACTGACGACACTAACTAAACAAACCTAACCTAACCTAAAAAACCATACCGTATATTTTTTTTTATTTTTTTTTTTTAACACGTGGGGTCCCCCACCAAGGCAGGGTGGCCCGATATAGAAAAATTTTACCATTCATTCCATCACTATCTTGCCAGAGGCGTGCTTACACTACAGTTATAAAACTGAATGTAGAATGTAGACACTGTACTTCCCATCCCCAGGACTCAAGCCCGGGCCTGCCGGTTTCCATGAACCCCTTCATAAATGTTACCTTGCTCACGCTCCAAAAGCACGTTAAGTCCTAAAACTTTGTCTCCATTCACTCCCATCTAACACGCTCACGCTTGCTTGTTGGAAGCCCAAGCCCCAAAAAAAACCTCCTTTCCCCCCTCCCTCCAACCTCTCTTAGGCCGACCCCTCCCCCTCCTTCCTCCACTATAGTTTTATGCACCCCGAAGTCATTCTATTTTTCCATCTTTTTACATGCCCAACCCAAATTAAAACCCCTCCTCAGCCCTCTGGATAATAGTTTGGTAACCCCGACCCCCTTTAATAATATTCACACCACACATTGATCTATGACATGACATCTCCACTGCCCCCAGCTTTCTCCCTTGTTCCAACATTCAACCCATGATTCACACCCACATAAGAGCGTTGGGATAACTATCTCATGCATTCCCCCCTTTGCCCATGGACAAAGTTCTTTTGTACCCACTGCCTCACGAACTTACCCCACACTCCAAAAGGCTCTTCCACACTCTAAAAAATTTCCCCCTTTCCCTTTCACAAAAAAAGCTTCCCTGTCTTCATCAACATTTAACAATACCTCAAAATAAATCCTCCATCTTCCCGATACCTCTAACTCTCAATTTAATAACTCTCTTGTATTATTTTTAATAATAAATCCATTCTTCCTAGGCTTCTTCTACCCATTTATCTCATCCAAAACTTTTTCTTATTTTTCAACAAAATTTTTGATAACATCTCACCCACTATCTCATTTGCTCTCTTTTTACATTGCTTCACAACTCTCTTAACCTCTCTTTTTTTTTTCCCTATCTCCCCCTCATTGCATCACTTTACTTTGCAAAAAACCCCTCAATTTAAATGTTTCTCCCTACACTCTCTTTTACATCATCATTCCACTAATCCTCTTCTTCCCTCCCCACCCCTTTCCTGTAACCACAAACTTCTGCTGAACAATAAAATACATTTCTAAAACTCACCATACATCTTCGCCCCATTTATTTCACTAGCCCCTCATCCTCCAATAGTTGATAACTTACCCTAACTGCCTCCTTCTTTGTAAACCTTCACCCCCCTTACTAGCTGCTTCTATTTTTTTGTATCATATTTACCTTTTATTCTACTGTAGTACAACAAAAAATTTTATCTAAATATCTGGGCCCCCCCTATAAACATGTACATCCTGAAGTCTACTCAACAGTCTTTTATCTACCAATACGTAGTCGAACAAACTACTGTCATTACGCCCTACATCTTGTTTTGGTTTTGAAAGTTTTTTTCGAAATTATTGATACACAAATTTTCGCTTGTTTTCAAAGAAGAGCGTTGATTTTTTAAAAAAAATAGCAAGTTTTTCCTATTCGGCACTACACACACACAATATATATATATATATATATATATATATATATATATATATATATATATATTGTCGTGCCGATTAGGTAAAATTTTGATTTTCAAATAGCAACGCTCACTTCCAATAAGACAAGTGAAAATTTGTGTATATAATTTCCCAAAATCATTCTGAAATAACGAAAAAAATATATTTCATTGAGTTTGTTTATTATTAAATTAATGTTAACGTACTAAAATATATTTAGTTGGGTTAGGCTAAATTAAAATTTCGCTTTTGTAATAAGGTTAGGAAGGTTTTCAAAGTTTTCTTTACAAAATTATAAATTCTTTCATTAACATAAATGAAAAAAAATTCTTTAAACATAAAAAAATTTTTTGAAAGGACTTAATTTTAGATGAGTTTTTCAATTGACCAGTTTTACCTAATCGGCCCGACATATATAATATATATATATATATATATATATATATATATATATATATATATATTTATTAAATAATATATTTATTTAAATAAACCAAAACCTTTTTTATAATAGACAATAATTTGTTTACAATATTTCACCAAATCTTTTGGGGACTTTTAAGAAAAATTTCCCTTTGTTTTTTTTTTTATTTTTATGTTAGGTTCAAAATTTAATTTTTTTTTTTTTACAGTGGTTGGTTTGATATTGTGATATGACATGTTACTGTATTTATTGCAAACAAAAACCCGAGGTTCCACTGTATATACATACTTTAAAATTTTGTCGTGCCGATTAGGTAAAACTTGCGATTTTGGCTTAAATAGCAACGCTCTTCTTGCCATATAAGACAAGCAAAATTTGTGTACGCAATAATTTCGCAAGAATCATTCTGAACCTAACGAAAAATATATTTAATTGTGTTTGTTTATTATTAAATTATTGTAAACGTAGCTAAAATATATTTAGTTGGGTTAGGCTAAATTAAATTGCACTTGTTATAATAAGGTTAGGTAGGTTTTCAAAGTTTCTTTTGGTAAAATTATAATTTTTACATTAACATAAATGAAAAATATATCTTTAAACGTATAAGAAAAATTTAGAAAGGACTTAATTTTAAATGAGTTCTTGCTAATTGACCAGTTTTACCTAATCGGCACGACATATATATATATATATATATATATATATATATATATATATATATATATATATATATAATTATAGGGAATAAGTCTGTTGAGTTATCTGGTAAAGTGTATGGAAAGAGTTATTATTGAAAGAATTAAGAGTAAGACAGACAGCAGGATAGCAGATGAACAAGGAGGCTTTAGGAAGGGTAGGGGTTGTAGACCAAGTGTTTGCAGTGAAACATATAGGTGAACAATATATAGATAAGGGAAAGAGGTGTTTGTGGCTTTTTATGGATTTGGAAAAGGCATATGATAGGGTGCATAAGGGGGCAATGTGACAGATGTTGCAAATGTGGAATAGGAGGTAGGTTATTAAAAGCGATGTAAAGTTTTTACGAGGATAGTATGTAGGCGAGAGGGAGATTATTTCCCAGTAAAAGTAGGCCTTAGACAGGGATGTGTGATGTCACCATGATTGATCAATATATTTATAGATGGAGTTGAAAGAGAAGCGAATGCTCGGGTGTTGGCATGAGGAGTCTACCTACACTGGGCTAAAAGACAAAGAATCTAACACAAAGGGGGAGTTGTCACAGTTGCTCTTTGCTGATGACACTGTGCTTTTGGGGAATTCTCAGGAGAAGTTGCAGAGGTTGGTGGATGAGTTTGGTAGGGTATGTAAAAGAAGGAAATTAAAATGAATATAGGAAAGCGTAAGGTGATAAGGATAACCAAAAAAATTTGATAACGGAAGATTGGATATCAGATTGGAAGGAGAGAGTATGGAGGATGTGAATGTGTTCAGATATTTGGGAGTGGATGTGTCAGCAGATAGTTCTATGAAGGATGAGGTGAATCATAGAATTAACGGGGGAAAAAGGTGAGTGGTGCACTGAGGAGCTTGTGGAGAAAGAGAACTTTATCCATGAAAGCAAAGAGGGAATGTATGAGAATATAGTTATACCAAAACTCTTGTGTGGGTGTGAGACATGGGTTGTGAATGTTGAACAAGAAGGCTGGAGGCAGTGATGTCGTCATGGAGAAACGGGATTACCAAAACTATTATGCAGAGCTGAGGAGGGTTTATTGAGATGATTTGGGCATGTAGAGAGGGTGGAACAAATAGAATGACTTCGGAGTGTATAAATCTGTAGTTGAGGAAAGGCGGGGTAAGGGTCGGCCTAGAAAAGGTTGGAGGGACGGGCAAAGGAGGTTTTGGTGCGAGGGCTTGGATTTCCAGCAAGCGTGCGTGAGCGTGTTAGATAGGAGTGAATGGACACAAATGGTTTTTAGGACTGTAGTGTAAGCCCACCTCTGGCAAGACAGTGATGGAGTGAGTGATGATGAAAGTTTTTCTTTGTCGGCCACCCTGCTTAGGTGGGAAACGGCTATGTGTTAAAAAAAAATATATATCTTCACCAAACTGCAGCCAGCTGGGATTAGATCCAGCGACACAAGAGACAGAACAACGTTATCATCGCCTTAACCACTTAAACAGCGATCCTACAAAGATCACGCACCCAGCAGAGCTAGGTGTTGTTATGATCCGAGGACACCATGGCATGTGTAGCTCAAGGCTAATTTCAACCACCCTGCTTGAATACCAGCCTCTATAAGCAGTTTATATTGTAATGAAACCACAAACAAATGGTATTGAAACATTTAACAAACTGCAGCCAGTTCGACAGTGATTTGCTGTTTTTTTTTCTGACATTGACTCCTTCTGGAGGTGGAGGTACAGGAAGTTCAGCACTGTGTGTACTGGTGCAATAGAAGAAAGGGCTGGATTATAAATAGCAGGTGCATTTTTCCCAGTTCGGCTTTTGAAAAGGATCCACCAGGCAAAAAGTACCAGATGGTATAGTGATCAGTGGGTTTACTCCATATTTTTGGGAAAAGCAAACTTTATGGCTCTTTTTCTCCTCTATACCATCCTGTAAAAGAAAAAAAAAATTTGTTTCACTTACATACCGGGAGGTCAATAAATTTATTGACTTGAAAGCTTGTTCTTTGAGCTTGTCATCCTACTCCGTCTGTGCATCCGAGTTCCCGTTTTCTAGTTCTGACCAATCACAAGACATCTGTGAGTAGCTCCAGCTAAGTGGCAATGGCTTCTGCTCGCTTCCCATTGGTTGAGAGACAAAAATGTAAACATTTTTCGCTTGGCCTCGTCCAGAGCGGTTTTTCTCCTCGAATTACATTCATATACTCCTAGATTTTACCCTCTACAATGTCGGTAAGTACTGATTGTTGTGTTTAGTGCGTAAATGAATAGTTTAGGCATATTTTGATATATAAATAGTCTGTATGAAGCATAATACGACAGCACCATGCAATTGAAAAACTGCAAGGAAAAAGGTCAACAGAATTTATGTCCTGCCCGATAAGGGCGATGTAGCAATTTCATTAAATAAATATTTATAATAATTTTTGTAATGCATATATGAATTCTATTGTAGTTTGGGTGTGTACAGAACGTTTTCATTGTAATTCCAGATCAATGAGAAATTGTTTTATGGTGGTCCCTCCAATAAGAAGTCCAAATATGTCTGTGTTCTTGAGAACAGTGACTCGGATCCAGTGCCATATGACCTGGAATTGCTTGAAAGTGATGATGAATACTTGCCACTGGATGCACATGTCTCAAGTGATGGTGGGAGGAAGATAGACCATCCAAAAAGCCTAAATTAGCCCCGAAAAGAAAGATATTACAATCGAGGATTACCCTGATGAAGATCTTCATGATGAGCTTGCTCTTCATGCTCAGACACATTGGAACAACGAAGACATCCAAAATGATCCTTTGAATACCAACATCTAGTCATCTAGAATGATTGTTGTTTCTCTGGAAATTCATGAAAATGGGAATTGCAATGTTTAACCCTTTGCAATGTATACATGTTGCTGTTTGGTTCATCTTCATATTTTTTGTAGACTTAAAAAATGTTTGGAAACAAGTTCCAATTATGTTTTTGATATTGTATATTTGCATATTAAATTAGAAAAATACTTATTTGGTGTTTCATTAACAAATGTAACTTTGCAACAGTCACAATTTGGCACTCTTTACCGGGTGGGAAAATAAATTTATTGACGTCGAATATTTACCAAAAACTTATTTTTAGAAATCCATTTATATAGGCTCATTTAACTTGCATTCCGATACTCTATCGACTCATAGGAAAAACATTTCGAATTTCGCATTTTCCTAGGAGTGCCCAGTAAAGAGTTAAAAAAAATTCCAATTCAAGATTTTACCCTTCAAATAATTAATGACTTTCTTACCTTCCAATTTTTTCTTACAATGCTCACAAGCAACGCTAGGTGCCTAGGTCTTGTCTTGGTCCCCAATTGGTATGCCAAAATATGCTTGTAAATTTCACAATTTTTTTTAGATGCTGTTACAGAGAACTTCTTTGCTCTTGACCACATATGTAGCAGAATGCATCTGGATAATGACTGCAGCCTCTTGATGCCATTTCACTTGTGATGTGTCTTCTCAGGTAGCCAGAGCTAAACTGAATGCTGGTTTGTGAGTCCCTGTTTTTATATTTGCCAAACAAAACCCGAAAACAATAGTTTTACATCAGTCTTTCTTGAAAGAACAAGTGTCCTGACCAAAAAAGCAAAGTTATGAGATCAAAATTGCTTTTCTAAATTTTGTTTAGTTATAAAAAATTGCGAAATGATGCTTCTTTCCCAGGAACACGACAAAAGCGAAATTTTGTTATATATTGTTATTTGTTATTTATTTTTTAAGTAGTCGATAAAAAATCTTAATCTAAACATACACACTAACCATGCCCAGCCCTTTTAGGGCAGGGTAGGTGCCAAAGCTGGAGCTTGCTACCATCTGCAGCTTGCAAGACTGCCCTTCCCGTCAGCCTTCCTGGGGCGGGGAAGATGGCAGACCAGAGAGGTCTAGCTTCTCCCTACGAAGAATGTGGCTAGGCCTAGGGACAACTGGTCCCAGACGATAAGGGGGTACTTGTACCTCCTCCCATGGGAGACATAGGTCTCAGAAACTCCCACGATAGGGAGCCAAGGCCGGGTCACCATCTGGAAATGTCCCGGGCCGGGAGAGTACCGGCGAATCAACAACAACAAACAATAAACAGACAACTAACTCTGTAATTGATCTTCTTGTTAAACTCTTAACATAGACTGATAATTAAAAAAAATCGTGTGAAAAGTTGGAGGATTAAATGGTTAATGAATTACAGCTCCCATAAAAAAAAAAAATCCTAGTAAATCGTACAGTCTCAGATATTATTATTGTCTTGAATCTGTACCACTGGGGTATCATTATTGCCAATAAAAAAATATAAGTCTGCGGCGAAGTCCATTATTATCGAGCGACGCGCAGTACGCGACTCACACACGCACATGCAGTGACACTCACGCACATCCAGCAATAACCGATATCAGGGGCTTATTTCTCAATACTTATTCTCTCAGCTATACTTTTTATCTAAAACATGGTATTTTTCTAGCAATGTTGCACAGGCTAGTCTATAGTGCTTATTAAGTACGTTCAGATTATTAGGCAATCAGCTATTGGTGGTGGTCTTCCGCACTCAACATAAAACTTTCGGGACAGTGGTTATTCTGTACCCGAAGTAAGAAGGAAATCAAAACAGAAGTAGGTAAAGAGTAAGTAGCATGGGTAGTCACATTAAGGGATGAATAAAAACATGTGCAACTTGTTCAACCAGTAGCTTTATCAATCCAATTCAGAGATATCCTGGAGACAGTGGAAGACTGTGGATGTAGACGGAGGTGATCAGTTATCCAGCCTAGTTAGGAAGTGTTCAGGCTGACTTCAGTCTTGATGTCTTCAGTTCAATAGTATTGATAGACTGAACACTTTCTAGCAAGGCAGTGGGATTGATTTCCTCAAATTAATCACTGAATTTCTTTCATTGTCTTCAACAGATTCTTCAGAGCTGAGGGATTGATCACCACTACTTCTTGATGTCTTTCTCCATCTCAAGGATTTATTCTCTGAGTTATATTGTTAAAGTCACTGACAGGCTAAACGTCTCCTTAGTAAAGATACCCAAGATTTGCAGATATGTTTTATTCATCTACCTGTCAGTTTTATATGCCAATAATATAACATACATTAAGGTATACAAGAATAAGCAGACATGAGATAATTCAGTACTTAGAACAGTTTGGCAGCAGATTAAACTTTGCAGCCGAACCGGCTAGATTATCGTTCACCCCATATCCATCCTGTCAATGGTAGCGCAAAAGCATATGGATACACAAAAGACCTTGGAACTAGGTGCCAAAAGGGTTTAACAGAAGTACATTTGGAATTATATATCAACAGCTGACTTATCTGATGCGGGAAAATTTAGAAAAATTGCTTTATATGTCTAGTATCTTCTTTTGATTAATACGATATATTAACATATCACGAAGGCTATTATACTATTTTTATATTCTTCAGTAAGAAAACAATTAATCACATAGAGTTCAAGATATTGACCCCTAAGCCTAGCTACTACATGGTCAACCTGTTCACATTGCAAGTTGCTCCTTAAACGTACTTATTTACGTTCATAATAGATCTGTTTTGCTCCTGCCTGCATTCCTATAACATTCAGTTTCATTATTTACTTCTCTTCTGATATTATACCTAATGTTAAGCACAGACATGCCAAAGTTATAGCTACATTTTCCTTCAGGATGCTTTTTTGTCTAACATATCAACTTCATCATGAGTGAGTAGCTCAATATGTGATGAAATCCATAAAAAAATTGTACGTTTATTCATTTTTCCCAGAATTTTTTGTATCTACAGTATGCAGGCAGGCCCTACTTTACAGCGCTTCGCTTTTTCAGTTTTTCACTAATGCAGCGGATTTCAATTGCACCCATTCTTCATTTATGTACTCAGACTTCCTACAATAAATATATTCACCACTCTAAGCCAAGGACGAAAATATTTTAAGGTAAGTAATGTGTGTACTGTTTATGATTTTTTTTCGGTCTAGTTCTATTGCTCACTTAATATATGATTGTGTAAACATGTTATTAGCAAACATAACACGTAAGAAAGGAAAAGGATAGCATGTTTACTTTAAGATGGAAGAAATTACTGGTAACCTTAAATCAACCACAAACAAAATATACTTCTGGTATAGCACCTTACCTGATCAGGAGAAGTGTGGAGGTGTAGTGACTCTCCACAGTTTCGCTGTTCACCAGGTAAGGAAACTACCACCAGAAAAGAGGGTGGGTCCTGCCTCGGCCCGCTAGAGGGAAGCACCGGCTGAACCCGTGAATGATCGCCGGCTGACTAACAACCTTAACCCATAATTATACTCCTCTTTTCCCTCACAATGACCACAACACAAGACAGATCACTTTTTGATATACCCCGTGTCCATATCAACCTATGTAAAAATTCTATGCACATAAAGGGCCCCAGAATCTGGAATTCATTACCAGTAAATACTAAAATAACCTTGTCTGAAAATCATTTTAAGACTCTTCTCAAAAAAAACCTACTCACCCTAACCTAAATACTCATACTGTAAATTACCTTCAAAAATGCTCAATGTAATTTTCCTTAAATAATTTCAATTTTTACTATTATATTACCATCCTACTAAACACTTACTTCAATGTAATATCATCATATTGTAATGTGAACAATGTAATATCATCATATTGTAATTTGTACAATCTAGTTTTTAAAGAAAATAAACTCAATCAATTTCTCTAATATTATGTTCATAGTCTATAAGCCATTAGATTAAGCTGCCCTTAATGCCATGGCATGTCAGTGGCTCTCTTTGCACCTCAGTTTATGATTGTAACTATAAAACCTATGTATACTTGCAATGAAATAAAATTCGAAATTATTATTATTATTATTGAAGGCGTCAAGGAACACGGGCAGGATAGTCGTCTGGATTGGGGAAGCAGGATCATCCCACAGGTTGGTGGGTGTTTAATTAAAGATTTACAATTCTATACACATGCAACATGGAGGTGGCGAGGGTAATAAAATCTGAGAGGGTGCAGTAGCTCGATCGCTAGCGCACTCAGCTTACACTCTAAGGTCCGGAGAGCGAATCTCCTCCGGTACGACTGGAAAACATTAGGGACGTGTTTCCATAAGACACCTGCTGTCCCTGTCCCTGTTCACCCATCAGTTTAAAATTGGTACCTGGGTGTTAGACGACTGGTGTGGGTCTCATCCTGTGGACAAAACTGACCTAATTTGCCAGAAATGCTCAGCATAACAATGGGTTTTCTATATAGTAGTATGTCGTTTGTTGCGATCCCTGAACAAGATAATTGGGTCAAATGGTTGACGGACCATTTGGGTACTGCACGTCCAGTATTACTGGGCTGCAGCGCCCAGTGTGACGTCACCATAGTTTATGTCAGGGAGGGGAACCTGACAATAGTCAGTATGGTCGTTCCCCAGCCTTGGTGGTGAACGGACGTGCGTACAGAGCTCCCTGGTGGAGGAGTCAGAGAACTTTGATTTTCTACAAGATGGCGGATGGATACCGGCGACGAGTACATACTGTGTGCATTGATTTGCTGCAGGGAGCCGTGTATCGCAGCAATGCCGACGTTCTCTTGCCTTTGATTTTGAGAGACACGTACGGGATATCTACAGAGGGCATTTACGGAATATCCCTGAATGGATCTGCCAGGGTTTTTGTCAAGTTTGCATCCGGCAGTGTCTACAATGGAATCGTCGATAGGTATCAGGAGAAGAACATCGTAATCAACACAAACTTGGAGGTACGTCTTCGGGATGCGTCTGCGCACTACTTGTGGATAAGGTTCAAGAATATTCCGTTCGAGGCCGACGAGGTAGACATCAGATAGGTATTTTGCCAGTATGGGATCATCCATGCTGCCACCGTAGGGAGATGGGCCCATGGGCCATATGCAGGAATGCCAGAGGGTCGTTATCCCTTAAAATGACCCTGAGGCGGCAAAAATACCGTCTTTT
>WNWK01039473.1:0-17436 GCA_009830355.1 Cherax destructor
GCTCTGATCTAAAGACCAATAAGCCTTACCTCCATAGTGGGAAAATTTATGGAATCGATAATTGAAGAGGCAATTCGTAGCCATCTTGAAAGGCATAAATTAATTAATGAATCTCAGCACGGTTTAACAAATTGGCGTTCCTGTCTTACGAATTTACTAACTTTTTTCAATAAGGTATTTGAGGAGGTAGATCATGGTATTGAATATGATATTGTGTATATGGACTTCAGTAAGGCTTTCGATAGACTTCCACATCAGAGGCTGTTGAGAAAAATTAAGGCACACGGAATAGGAGGAGAATTTTTTTCCAGGATAGTGGCATGGTTGACAAATAGACAGCAGAGAGTTTGCATAAATGGGGTCAGTGTTCGGCCCCTTGTTCACAATTTACATAAACGACATAGATGAGGTAATAAATAGCGACGTAAGCAAATTTGCTGATGACACCAAAATAGGCCGCCCAATTCATTCTAATGAGGACATTACAACACTACAGGATGATTTGAATAGACTGATGCAGTGGTCGGAGAAGTGGCAGATGCAGTTAAATATAGGCAAATTCAAAGTTCTGAGTGTTGGACAGGAAAATAACCATGCCACATATAATATAATATTATTGATTGCGAGAAGGATTTAGGAGTTCTGGTTAGCAGTAATCTGAAGCCAAGACAACAGTGCATAAGTGTTCACAATAAAGCTAACAGAATCCTTGGCTTCATATCAAGAAGTATAAATAATAGAAGTCCTCAGGTTGTTCTTCAACTCTATATATCTTTGGTTAGGCCTCATCTAGATTATGCTGCACAGTTCTGGTCACCGTATTACAGAATGGATATAAATGCACTGGAAAACGTACAAAGTAGGATGACAAAGTTGATCCCATGTAACTCACGAAATCGTAATGACACGATTGCAAACAAACCATACCACGGTGGGTTCGAACCCGCGGTCAGAAAATAATATACCGCGGGTTCGAACCCCACCCGTGGTATGGTTTGATCCCATGTATCAGAAAACAAATTCCAACCACACAATAGAGCGAAAAACTAATGTCAAATACCTGGGAGTGATCATGTCAGAGGATCTCACCTTCAAGGACCATAACACCGTAGCAATCGCATCTGCTAGAAAAATGACAGGATGGATAATGAGAACCTTCAAAACCAGGGATGCCAAGCCCATGTTGACACTTTTCAGGTCGCTTGTTCTATCTAGGCTGGAATATTGCTGCACACTAACTGCACCTTTCAAGGCAGGTGAAATTGCTGACCTAGAAAATGTGCAGAGAACCTTCACGGCAAGCATAACTGCGATAAACCACCTCAATTACTGAGAACGCTTGAAGTTCCTAAACCTGTACTCCTTAGAACGCAGGCGGGAGAGATACATTGTTATATACACATGGAAAATTCTCGAGGGACTAGTACCAAACTTGCACACGAGAGTCACTCCCTACGGCAGACGATGTAACATCCCCCCAATGAAAAGCAGAGGTGCCGCTAGCACGCTGAGACAACACAATAACTGTCAGGGACCCAAGACTGTTCAACTGCCTCCCAGCATACATCAGGGGGATTACCAACAAATCCCTGGCTGTCTTCAAGCAGGCACTGGACAGGCACCTAAAGTCGGTACCTGACCAGCCAGGCTGTGGTTCGTACGTTGGACTGCGTGTGGCCAGAAGTAACAGTCTGGTTGATCAGGCTCTGATCCAACATGAGGCCTGGCCACAGACCGGGCCGCAGGGGCGTTAACTCTTGGAACTCTCTCCAGGTATACTCCAGGTATGAGGATAGACTGAGGGCCCTGAATCTGCACTCTCTAGAAAGGCATAGAATTAGGGTGGATATGATTGAAGTGTATAAATGGAAAACAGGAATAAATAATTGGGATGTAAATAGCGTGCTAAAAATATCTACCCTAGACAGGCTAGATTCAAGAAGGATATAGGAAAGCACTGGTTTGGTAATAGAGTTGTGGATGAGTGGAACAAACTCCCGAGTACCGTCATAGATGCTAAGACGTTGTGTAGTTTTAAAGATAGGTTAGATAAATACATGAGTGGGTGTGGGTGGGTGTGAGTTTGACCTGACCAGCTCCTTCCATGCTCCTTCCTTAAGTGAATGTGACCTGACCTGATTAGGTTAAGGCATTGGCTTAAGCCGGTAGGAGAATTGGACCTGCCTCGCATGTTCTTATATATATATATATATATATATATATATATATATATATATATATATATATATATATATATATATATATATATATATATATATATATATATATATATATATATATATCAAAACAATCATGGGAGTACAATTATAGCTCTAGATATTTCATGTTGCAATCAACACATTATCAGGAGCTTAAAATTTGCAAATCCGATCCCAAAGGACGTTATTTGTCATCGCATTTCGTTGACATCCTCCTATTTTCTGCAACTTTGCAAGCTCCTCATATATATATATATATATATATATATATATATATATATATATATATATATATATATATATATATATATATATATATATATATATATATATATACATATATATATATATATATATATATATATATATATATATATATATATATATATATATATATATATTATATTATACATATATTATGCAAATATCGCAAACGAAAAGATACAGGATGCAAAACAACCACAAGGGAAGTAGAATAATAGCTCTAGGCATTTCGTGTTGCAATCAACACATGAGGAGCTTGCAAAGTTGCAGAAAATAGGAGGATGTCCAACGAAATGCAATGACAAATAACGTCCTTTGGGATCGTATTTGCAATTTCTTAAGCTCCTGAAAATGTGTTGATTGCAACACGAAAGATCTAGAGCTAAAATTGTACTCCCAATGATTGTTTTGTATATATATATATATATATATATATATATATATATATATATATATATATATATATATATATATATATATATATATATATATATATATATATATACATATATATATCAATAACAACACTGCGACTAGCCAAGGACTTGAACCCATGCTGCTTTGGCCCAATTCATGGTGAGCGAAAACACAAGACGCTCTAGTCCACGGCAGGCGAAAGCAGCATGGGTTCGACTCCTTGCCTGGTCGCAGTGTTTTTATTCATGAATACCACTAGTTCATGGGAACAGTAATATAAAATACTCCTCGTTTTGCTAGTACACCAAACAGGGAGTAGAATGAAATTAGCTCAGAGGCATCTACTCCACCGTATGTCCTCGGATGACAGGTAAAACACCTAGCTTGGCTAGGTGCGTCATTCTTTTGAGGATTGTATGTTCCCGTGGACTACAGCGTCATGTGTTTTTGCTCACCATGAGGCGGGACAAAGCAGCGTGGGTTCGACTCCTTAGCTAGTCGCATTGTTGTTATTGATCAATACCACTAGATATATTATTTTTTATTAACACATCGGCCGTTACCCTCAAAGGTAGGATGGCCCAAAAAAGAAAAACTTTCACCATTCACTCCACTGTCTTACCAGAGGCATGCTTACACTACAGTTATAAAAACTGCAACATTAACACACCTCCTTCAGAGTGCAGACACTGTACTCCCTATCTCCAGGACTCGAATCCGGCCTGCCTGTTTCCCTGAATCCCTTCATAAATGTTACCTTGCTCACACTCCAACAGCATGTCAAGTCCTACAAACCATTTGTCTCCATTCACTCCTATCAAATACGCTCATGCATGCTTGCTGGAAGTCCAAGCCCCTCACACACAAAACCTACTTTACCCCATCCCTCCAACCTTTCGTAGGATGACCCCTACCCCGCCTTCCCTCCACTACAGATTTATACACTCTCGAAGTTATTCTACTTTGTTAATTCTTCTCTACATGTCCAAACCACCTCAATAACCCCTCCTCAGCCCTCTGGATTATAGTTTTGTAATCCCGCACCTCCTAATCTCCAAACTACGTATTCTCTGCATTATATTCACACCACACATTGACCTCAGATATGACATCTCCAGTGCCTCCAGCGTTCTCTTCGTTGCAACATTCACAACCCATGTCTCACACCCATACAAGAGTGTTGGTATAACTATACTCTCATACATTCCCCTCTTTGCTTTCATGGATAAAGTTCTTTGTCTCCCCAAACTCCTCAATGCACTGGTCACCTTTTTTCCCTCATGAATTCTATGATTCACCTCATCTTTCATAGACCCATCCGCTGACACGTCCACTCCTAAATTTATGTAAACATTCACCTCCTCCATTCTCTCTCCCTCCAATCTGATATCCAATCTTTAATCACCTAATTTTTATGTTATCCTCATCACCTTACTCTTTCCTATATTCACTTTCAATTTTCTTCTTTTACACACCCTACCAAACTCATCCACCAACCTCTGCAACTTCTCTTCAGAATCTCCCAAAAGCACAGTGTCATCAGTAAAGAGCAACTGTGATAACTCCCACTTTGTGTTTGATTTTTTTATCTTTTAACCCCACACCTCATGCCATTACCCTCGCATTCACTTCTCTTACAACCCCATCTATAAATATATTGAACAACCACGGTGACATCACACATCCTTGTCTAAGGCCCACTTTTACTGGGAAATATTCTCCCTCTCTCCAACATACTCTAACCTGAGCCTCACTATCCTCATAAAAACTCTTCACTGCTTTCCGTAACCTTCCTCCTATTCCATACACCTGCAACATCTGCCACATTGCCCTTCTATCCACCCTGTCATCCGCCTTTTCAAAATCCATAAATGCCACTAAAACCTCTGCGCTATCTTATTAAAATATAACAATTCTGAGTAGCATCAATCTTCAGTAGCTAATGCATCGTATGAAATAGACTAAACGTTTCGTGAGTTAATGTTGCTTTGACATAAATTGTGCTGAATTCTGTGCAATGACTGGAAAATGCATCTTCTGCTCGGCTTGAAACGTTTAGTACTGAAGTTTTGTCTTAAGCAAGCATCACTGAATGAATCATTTTAAGACCAGATCATATAAGGACTCTTTTTAGTGATCATAAATTAGCACCCGTGGTGTGAGTAAACGTATGTGTATATGAATAAAGAGAAGGGTGGACCAGGAGCTGGAACAGCTGTCTGTATGTGTATATGTTGTACTTTGTTTGACTCTACAACTTTGATTTAATTTACAGGAGATTGTACGATGTTGTGGGTGGGGAGCGAGTGGCTGGCTTGGGATACGGGAATAATCACCTACTTGATCACCACCATCTTGGTTACCCTCACAATGGTGTGGTACTTCAAGAGACAACACAAGGTGAGTACACGAGGTTGTAGGTGTTGTGGCATAGCTTAATACGATGCCAAGCTGGTAGGTGACAGGAGTTATCTGTCTCGATCAAATCTCCATCTAGTTTTGTATTTCAGTTAATTATGTGCCTAAATAAACCCTTGATTATTTTAAATAACATGAAATTATTCTTAGAAAAAGTCTGAGTTACTGTTGTTTATAAACAGTTAATATATCACTGACAGATTCATCATTGTATTTTTCAGAATGAATTTTCTCCATAATTTCTACAGTATTTTTTTCTATTGACTTTATTTAGGTTATATTAGGTTTGGCTTGGTTTGGCTAGATTACCATTATTAGTAATGGCTAATTCCCCAAGATGATAAGCACTTGCAATGCTACGAAGCGGCTGTCAGATGCCTGATCAGACAAGTAGCCATAGAAAATAGGACAGCATGATGTGCGCCATAAAGTGTAACCTCGATAATCTACCAATCCAAGATGCCGTTACTAAGGAAAGACAAAGAACAATAGAGCTATTAAAGGATTAAGACACTAGTGGGCTTAGTATAATTTTTAAAACACGTGATGATTTTGATTTAGAAAGATTTTTCACTGAATCAGTATGAGTTTTTGCTTTCTTTGCCCTAAAACTCCTTTTCAGGTGAGATAATATAGTGCCTTAATTCACGACTGTTGTTTTGTAATCGTTGATTCGAGTGTCTGGATAGTCGTATAGGAATTCTAGGTTTGACACAAAAATTATTATTCTACATCTAATAATACAGAAACTACAGCTGCTTCCTGATTTTCAGAATCAGCAGGCAGATATCTTGGAACTACCCAATTTTAATCGCCTTCAGGTGGTCACTTTTTTGCAATTTATTTTTGTGTCGTTCACTGCACCGAGTTTATCCCAAAACCGTTGACATGTATTGTTAGAATATTTTGGCGATCTAATGGTATACTGATCCGTGTATTTCGAGAATATTTGAAAATGAATTTGATAGATAATTTGATATACAGAATGTTATTTTATGTTGCTCAATGATACTGGAAGTCTGAGTGATGTTGATTCTGAACACCTTTTTTTTTTATCTCACCTTCGATATACATTTGAAGAGTTTCGAGTGTTTCTCTACTCTCTGATCCCGGCCATGGGCTACGCTCGTCTGGTGCTTTCCTGGTCAACCAGGCTGTTGCTGCTGGAGGCCCGCTTCCCAACATATAAATATACTATTTATTTTTTTATAATAATTTCAACCTTTGTCCGTTCCAATAATTGCACTTGTCTACCTGGAGGGCATTCCGGGCATCGACGTCCCCGCGGCCCGGTCTATGACCACGCCTCCCGGTGGATCAGGCCCTGATCAACGAGGCTGTTACTTCTGGCTGCACATAGTCCAACGTACGAACTACAGCCCGGCTGATCAGGCACTGACTTTAGGTACCTGTCCAGCTCTCTCTTGAAGACAACCAGGGGTCTACTGGTAATGCCCCTTATGGTTGGTGGGAGGCTGTTGAACAGTCTTGGGCCCCGGACACTTGTTATTTTCTCTTAGTGTACCAGTGGCTCCCCTACCTTTCACTGGGGGTACGTTGCACCGTCTGCCAAGTCTTTTGCTTTCGTATGGAGTGATTTCTGTGTGCATATTAGGGACCAGTCCCTCCAGAATTTTCCAGGTTTAGATTATATCTCTCTCTCGTCTGCGCTCCAGTGAATATAAGTTTAGTGCTTCCAGGCGTTCCCAGTAGTTAAGCTGTTTGATGGAACTTATACTTGCAGTAAAGGTTCTCTGTACATTCTCTAGATCTGCAATTTCACCTGCCTTGAATGGGGATGTTATTGTATAGCAGTATTCTAGCCTAGAGAGAACAAGCGATTTAAAAAGGATCATCATTGGCTTAGCATCTCTTGTCTTGAATGTTCTCATTATCCATCCTATCAGTTTCCTCACAGATGTGATAGTGGCATTGTTGTGGTCCTTGAAGGTGAGGTCTTCTGACATTACCACACCCAGGTCCTTCACATTACTTTTACGCTCTATTGTGTGATTAGAGTTTGTAATATACTCAGTCCTAGCTATTATTTCCTCCAGTTTTCCATAACGGAGTAGTTGGAATTTGTCTTCATAAACCTCATCATATTGTTCTCTGTTGCCCATTGGAAAACTTGGTATATATCTTCTTGGAGATTTGCCGTGTCCTCAATGGATGACACTCTCATGCAGATCCTAGTATCATCTGCAAACGATGATACAGTGCTATGGTTTACATCTCTGTCTATGTCTGATATGAGAATGAGGAACAGGATAGGTGCGAGTACTGTGCCTTGTGGGACAGAGCTCTTCACTATGGTAGCATCCGATTTAACTCTGTTTACCACTACTCTTTGTGTTCGATTAGTTACAAAGTTGAAGATCCATCTGCCTACTTTGCCAGTTATCCCTTTAGCATGCATTTTGTGTGCTATTACACCATGATAGCACTTGTCAAAGGCTTTTGCAAAATCTGAGTATACTATATCTGCATTCTGTTTGTTTTCCAGAGCATCTAAGACCATATCATAGTGGTCTAGCAGTTGCGAGAGGCAGGAGCGACTTGCTCTGAAACCATGTTGCCCTGGGATGTGCAGTTTTTGGGAGTCCAGGTGGTTTGCTATCCTGGAATCTCGTCTGTGTCTAAGCTCCTTCTCCATAGTATACTTAGGGCCTGTGAGAGGGGTTTCTTGCAGTTCTTAATGAACACAGTTCCACGAGTCTGAGCCTGGGGCTGAGTGCATGGGCATGTCGTCGATGGCTTTCTCAAAGTCTAGAGGAGTTAGGGTTATGTCAGAAATTTGGCATACATTGGCAGGGTTTTGAGGCTCATTCATGAAAAAATTGTTTGGATTTTCTATATTTAGACTGATTAGTGGCTCGCTGAACACAGAGTAATATTGAGATTTCAGTATCTCACTCATTTCTTTGTTGTCATCTGTGTAAGATCCGTCATGTCTGAACAGGGGCCCTATACTAGAAGTGGTTTTTGCCTTGTTTTTGCCATATGAAAATAAATATTTCGAATTTCTTTCAATTTTACTAATCGCTTTTAGCTCCTCTTGACTCTCCTGGATCCTGTATGAGTCCTTTAACTTTAGCTCAATATTTTCTACTTCCCTGGTTAGCATTTTCTTCCGTGTATCAGATAGTACGGCATTCTTGAGGAGCTCAGTGATTCTTCGTCTTCTCCTGTATAGGGAGTGCCTCTTTCTCTCTCCACTGTATCAGTCTATTCAAATCATCCTGGAGTGCTCTAATGTCCTCATTAGAATGAATTGGGCGGCCTATTTTGGTGTCATCAGCAAATGTGCTTATGCTGCTATTTATTCCCTCATCTATGTCGTTTATGTAAATTGTAAACAACAGGGGACCCAAAACTTACCCCTGTGGAACACCGCTTGAGACGTGCCCCATTCTGATTTCTCCTCATTTATGCAAACTCTCTGCCGCCTATTTGTCAACCATGGCTCTACCCAGGAAATTTTTTCTCCTATTCCGTGTGCCTTAAGTTTCCTCAGTAGCCTCTGATGTGGAACTTTATCGAAAGCCTTACTGAAGTCCATATACACAATATCATATTCATTACCATGATCAACCTCTTCAAACACCTTAGTGAAAAAATAAAGTAAATTCATAAGACACAAAAGATTTGCCAGAGGTTTGCTAAGTTCCTCTTTACATTCCTTTAAAACTCTTGCAAACAGTTCATCAGGGCCTGGGGATTTGTTAGGTTTTAATTTCTCTATTTGTCTGAGGACCATGTCACTAGTTACCCCAATCGAGCATAATCTGTTATCTTCCTGTTAAACATAATTTATTATTTCTGGAATTCCGCTAGTATCTTCCTGAGTAAAAACTGAGAGGAAGTAAGTATTGAAAATTTCACACATATCCTTATCACTGTCCGTGATCTGTCTTGAGTTACTCTTAAGGACAGGTCCTCATTATTTGTGAAGATAAGGTCTAGTGTGTTCTCTAGTCTCGTTGGCTCCATTATCTACTGACTTAGGGTGTGTTTGTTGCAGAAATTTAGCAGCTCATGTGTGTGACTTTTCATCTGAGCTGCCTCCAGGGATTATTTCTGCTGCAACATTATTTGCTATATTCTTCCATTTTGTATGTCTAAGATTGAAGTCACCAAGCAGCAAGATGTTTGGGGATGGGGCTGGAAGGTTTTTCAGACAGGAGTCAATTTTTGATAATTGTTCTTTGAACTGTTGGGAAGTTGCATCTGGTGGCTTATATACAAGTACAATGACTAGGTTTTGTTTCTCTATTTTTATTGTCAGAACTTCAACTACATCATTTGTGGTGTTCAGTATCTCTGTGCAAATGAGCGACTCTTTGACATACAGGCCAACCCCCCCCACTTGTTGCCTGTTCTTTCTGTCGCATCTGAAAAGGTTGTACCCAAGTATCCATATTTCACTGATAAAGTAATTTTTTGCGTGGGTCTCTGTGAAGGCTGCAAACAGTGCATTTGACTCCCCTAGAAGTCCACTAATGAAATGAATTTTGTTGTTGGTAGATAGCTTAAGGCCCTGTATATTAGGAAATATAAATGAGATTGAGTTGCATGTTTGTTGGGGGGATTTCATTGTTGGCATCAGTAGTTGTGAGAGCGGAGGGGCCACTGGCTGTGACTCCAGTCTAACAAGGCTCCAAGGTGGTGGACTATTTTGGTTACCTCTTTCCATTTTCTTTCTTCATTTCCTACAACTAAAAAATCACTTGGGGTGGGGTTTTCATAACTACCATAACTACTATGGTTTGTTGTATGGTATATGTGCCTCCTGGTTCCTTTTAGGTGGTATGCGGAGCAATTGGTATTGTAACATTGTTTTCCAATGATTGAAGAATGACACATCTCAGGATGGAAGAATTTGCAAGAGGTAGAACGACACACTCCTTTAGACAGGAGGTCGCGGCATTTTTTGGGATGCTCAAAATTGCATGTCCCATTCGTTTTCCCTGATATTCCATGTTTACAGATGCCCCAAACATAGTATTTGCAACATTTTGTTTTTGGCTGGATCTGTGCAGATCCTATATCTGCACCACAGTCCACCATAGCCAAACCAGAGACACCACCATCTGATGACATGGGGCCAACATTTTCCCTGGAAGAAGACTCCCCTACTATATCTGTACTAGAGGCTATGGCTGTGATGGCTGTAGACAGGTTTTACCCGGAAGAGGACTCCTCTACTACATCTGTACTAGAGGCTATGGCTGTGGCGGACTCCTCCACTACATCTGTACTAGAGGCTATGGCTGTGGTGCCTGTGGAGGAGTCTTTAACCAATTCCAGATTTTCACTATGTCTGGGGGCTGGGTCTGGGTCAGCCCTAGGGCTGGGGACTGAGCTAGCCAATTTTTTTGTTTCCTGTGTTATTTTCACGTGGATGACTGTTTATTTTTGGGTCAGTTGTTGTAGACTGGGCATTCTGTGTGTTAAACTTTACCCTCTTCTATCTTCCCATGCTCTATATATACCGGATAGATTATTCAATAGTTCCTCTTTTTTCATGCTTTTGTTTATTAACCTCCTGAGGGCTTTCCTGATATCTGTCCATAGTTCTACATCCTTGTTGCCGATCAAGAAACACCTGTCTAGATAGATGTCATTTTTTGTTGCTGTGTTTATTCTTGAACATGTGACATGATGTTTTGAAAAGCAAAGGTTGCATGTGATTCTGATTTTTCCCAAGAGCCTTTTCACAAGTCCCACAGGTATACTGTACTGCCATCCTCCTGTATCCTATTTGCAACTGTGTACCACAAGAACCTCGATTTTTCACTTTACTTTTCTGCTCTGCACTCAGGTGGGGTGGTATGAGGTCAGTGCAGGTATGTGGGATGTACTGATTATGGGAGACTCTACTACACATTAGTATATATATGGTTTAATATGCGTAATCCTGCGATCCCCGTTGGGGAGGAACCTTACTTGCGTTTGTGTAGCATCACCACCATGATGGAATTCTCTAACAGGGTTAAGATCAAGCCTGCTAGTGGAGTTATAATGACTCCACTAAGCTTTTGCACTTGCGTCTGCTGTCAGCAGTAGTCTGCAAGTCAAATTCACTGCTATCCTGACACTCAAGGCGGCCTTCATTGTCGTCTGCATCGACGACAACGAGGCTTAGAAACTTCTTACCACCACTGCTACTACCAAGCTTCAAGACCTGGGATTCCAAGTCTGGACTTTCCCAGCAATGAGGGCCAAGAGGACTGTTCCTCAAACGCCTGGACTCACTCATTACTGCTCAAGACACTGCTGAAATCAAGTCATCCATAGAGGACCTGGAGCCCAGCGGGCAAAGGTCGACTCTATTCTAAAATACCCACCTGCTCCGTCTATGCTGAAGGTCACCTTTACCTGACATCACCATGGCGGAAAGTGCTAGATGAGGGACTAGCAGTACACTACTTCACATCAACCCAGCCGTCATAGAAGCAGAAAGATACACAATTGTTCCACAATGCTACAATTGTTTTTCTTACCTACATATCACGAAGGACTGCACTAACAAGAACAAGAAGTTTTGCACAAACTGTGGTACTGAGGGCCACGATTACAAGTCCTGCTCCACCACCACTCCAACCCAAGTGTCTCAACTGAAACCAGGCACCATCCCTGGCTGCTCCCTCCAACACGACGTGAAGTAAAAAAGAAAACACAAAAGAAACAAAAAAAAAATTTCAAAAAAGTCCCCCACCAAAAGGTATCGCCAAGATCCGGGGCAGACCCACCAAGATTCCCAAAGCCCACTACCATCTACAACACAGTAGTCACAACACCAACAATGGACACCACCAAAATCCAGTACTTATGATATATGCCTCATGGCCAACATGGCCCTCTTTTCAACACTGTCATCAACGAGATTTTTTAACTAAACAATATCCCCAAAGTTCTTCCCAGACTCACCACTACCTGTAATCAAGTGCCCGTGCCCAAACAACATCCAACCCTGCTCAACCAAATACCCCCCACCACCACCACCACCTCAAACCAATCCCTCCCCATGGAGATGGACCAATGAGACCGGCAGACCCACCACCACCAGACATTCCACCACCACTCCCTCTTATCAGAGGTACTGCCGTCCCCCCTGAATTTCCACCAATCAAGAAATCGAAAATATTCACAGATTTGAAAAATCCTTAACATATCATTCAATGGTGCTGCCTTCTAACGCTGATGCAAGTGGAGGGCCTAAACTTTTGAATTACACACACGGCTGATGAATGGTAAAGTCAATTCGTTCTGTACCTTTACCTGATGGCGTATATGGAAGAAGGTTTGAACTCGCTGATGTAATAAAGGGAATCTCAGATGCAAAAAGACGCTCCCCAAGTCCTCGGGTCATGAACAAAGTCACGTTCAAGAAGCAACAAATGGCTCCGCCAAAAAGACACACTCCAAAAAAAACCGACATAACCCAGCACCTCAACCCTAACAACCCTTTTATAGCAAGCCGCCCTGCCCCATTGTCAACGGCCAGAGACCAGCATTGCCCCAGCCAGCACTTCCAAGAGTGAAGGCGGCCGGATCAACCAGCCTCTCCATGTCTTCACATCGCCTGCAACCCGATCTAAAAGCTCCTGTCCCTATAGCCCCCAGCTGGTTAAGCCCTGGCATTTTATCTACGACTCAAGACCTTCCTCCACCGACTACACTTCAGGGCCTCCCAAATTCCCCTACCCCTTCGGGGGGTCTTACCTAGACTGATTTTGATTCGATTTGATTCGTCTTGTTCACTGTTAACCTTTCCATATTTATTCCTCTCTGATCACTCATATATATTTTAATTTACTGGCTTACTGAGATCCTCACACTGGTCTATACTAGATATTGTGGTATGGTGTTTTTGGTTGTGTATGGTATGCCTCCGGGTGGGCCCGCCTTTCCCCGGAGATGTCTGAACACCCCACTAGGGTCCGGCACTACTCGCATGTATGCCACGTTTTAAACCCTTTCATTTTTTTTTAATCATATCCTTGTTTTTCCCTGCCAATTTAGGTTCAGTAGGTTTTTTCCATTGTCCTGGTATCCTAGTCCATTCGTTATATGTGGTAACTCAAATCTTTGAATATCCTTCACATGTCAAACCAGGGAGGTAAGTGACCCACACTGCCACACTTGTCTATTGTTTTAATTTCCTTTTTTATCACTAGTATTTTATCCTGTGCTGCACTGGTTATTAAAAGGGGGTATACACAATATTTATTCAAGATACACTTTTCTTTTTTACTACATTATACTTGGGTCATTGTTTTATTTTCCCGCTTATAGTGGTAACGAGAAAGACACTTCATATGGTAGCGTGCTTTCCCTCAGTGTATACTCAAATTATGTATCTGTTTATTCCCTGCACACAATCTACCATACTTGTTTGTATTTTATAACTATTGTAATTACTTTATCCGCTAATTCCGATTCTCAGGACCCCGGCAATATCGCCAGTGCCAGTCGCCATGGATCGTTTGGGAGTATATTTCCATATGCTCCGATATATGTTACGCCTTTGGGGTTTTTCGAATACTTTTTACTCTTTTTACTCTACTTTTTCTACTATTCTTTTATACTCTCTTTCTACTCTCCTTCACTTTTTCTACTCTTTCTATTTCTTACTACCATTACCTTACTACTATTCTCTTACTCTATTATTACTACTACTCTCTTACTATTTTTTACTACTACTACTCTTACTACTATTCTTACTACTACTACTCTTACTACTATTACTACTACTTTCTCTTACTATTCTTACTCTAATATCCTTACTACTATTCTTACTACTACTATTCTTATACTATTCTTTACTACTCTCTTACTACTATTCTTCTTACTACTTTTGCTTTTATTCTTCTACTATATCTTTTTTTATCTTCTACTATTTTTCTATACTTCTCTTTCTACTATTCTTACTACTACTACTCTTATACTATTCTTAACCTACTACCCTTCTACTATTCTTCTACTACTACTTTTTAAAATATTCTTCTATACTATCTTATCTATTCTTACTACAAATATTTACTACTATTTTTGGTACAAATATTTTTTTTTATGTCTTATATGTGAATTTATGTTGAAGAAAACAGTTCCCCCATGACGACCCCTTAGACTCATCAGTGACAGACATTTTAACCCTGCAGACTCCCAGTGTCAGACACTCACCCCATACAAACTCACCAGTGTCGGGACACTAACCCCGTGGGGACTCACCAGTGTCAGACACTCACCCGTGCAGACTCACCAGGTCAGACCTCACCCCGTGCAGACTCCCAGTGTCGGGCACTCACCCTCCCAACTCACCGGTCAGACACTCCCCCCTGCAGACTCACCAGTGTAACATTTAACCCTGGGAACCCCCCAGTGTCAGCCTACCCGGGGCAGACTCACCGGTTCAGCCCACAACCCTGCAGACCACCAGTGTCAGACACTCACCACGTGCAGACTCACCAGTGTCAGACACTCCCCCCGGGAAATTTATTTTACATGTTATGTTTGCATGTGCCTAGTATTGACTTAAAAGCCCAGGGGACGAAATTTTTGTTTGTTTTTAAAAACTATTATTCTAAAAACATTGTTCACTAACCAAATCTTAACATTTCCACTACAAACTGAATAAAAAGAATAAAAAGTAAAGTACCATGATTGGAACAACCCCGGGTTATGGGAGTTCCGGGGTCAACGCCCCTGGGCCGGTCTTAAGACAGGCCCTATGTTAAATCAAAAAGCCCGATCAACCGGGCTGTTACTCCCGGCCGCACGCGGTCCAACTTTTGAACCACAGCCTGGCGGGCCCAGGTACCGACTTTGGTGCCTGTCCAGTGCCCGTGAAGACAACCATGGGTCTTTGGGGAATTCCCCTGATGTATGCTGGGAGGCAGTTGACAATCTTGTGTTACCACTTATCTTGCCCTAACCCGTCGGAACCCCTGGTAGTAGAATGGTAGTGTAGGTGAAGTGATCACCCGAGTGGGCTTGGCTTTATTGTGGGAATAGGGCAAGGACACGGGGTACAGAGGATAGGAGGAGACCGGAACCCCACTGGGTAGGACCTGTTTCAGGGAGAAGGCCGACAGAGTGAGGAAGAAACATGGCTGGCCACCTGACCTTGATAGGCCTATAGATGGAAAAAGAACCGAGTGTCCGCAGTTTGAAAGAGCCTCTGAATGGTTTTGTTTCCTTGGGCCCCCTGACATTATTGTTTGTTCTCTACGTGTAGTGGCACCCTGCTTTCATTGGGGATGTTGCACGTCAAGGAGTCTTTTGCTTTGTAGGGAGTGACTCTCGGTGGTTTTACTAATCCTCGAGAATTTTCCACGGTATATAATAAGTACTCCCCGCCTGGTTAGGAATTTCAGGTTTAAGAACTTCAAGTTCCCCTAATTGGGTGGTTTATCGCATTATGCGTGCCAAGAAGGTTCTCTGCACATTTTCTTAGGTCAGCAATTTCACCCGCCTTGAAAGGTGCAGTTAGATAGAAAAAAAAGGATCTAAAATGTCAACATGGGTTTTGGGATCCTGGTTTTGAAGGTTCTCATTATCCATCCTGTCATTTTTCTAGCAGATGGTTGCTACTGTGTTATGGTCCCTGAAGGTAGATCCTGTCATGATCACTCCCGGGGCTTTGACATTAGTTTTTCGCTCTATTGTGTGGTTGGAATTTGTTTTGTACTCCGAATTTTAATTTCCCATTTTCCATATCTGAGTAATTGAAATTTCTTAAACTTCTATTTTTTTCTGCATTTTAAAGATTTGGTTGATGTCTGCGGGTCTTGCGGGGTCTTCAATGGTGGACACTGTCATACAGATTCGGGTGTCATCTGCAAAGGAAGAACAGCACTGTGGCTTTTATCCCCGGGCAATGTCCGATATGAGGATAAGGAACAGGATGGGGCAAGTACTGTGCCTTGTGGAACAGAACTTTTCACTGTACTGCCCAGACTTTACTCTGTTGACTACTACTTTGTGTTCTACTTGTTAGGAAATTATAGATCCATTTCCCATTTTTCCTCTTATTCCTTATAACTTATTTAATATATTTTTTAGTTGAGTTGCCAGATCTTAGTTCTAGTAAAGGGACTTCTTCCTCGGGAGCCTCCGGTAAAAACTGCATTAAAATAAAAGCCCAACAGCCCAAATTTACGTTTAAATTTTTAAAAAGTTCATTGAAGCTTTGATTGTCAACTTTGAGATTTAGAATAATGGTGCTTAGACACTCCCTTTTAATAATTTTTCACAAATTAACATTCTGTATTTATATAATCGAAATTAAAGCATTATTACATATTTTCCCTTTCATGGCTAAAGGAAAACATTATATAAAATTTCTAGATTGGTGTTGGGTGGAAACACAAATATGTCCAATAGCAATGTTGGTTTATGTACACGATTGTAAACGCAACACATATTTCGGACAATTCAAACTTTGAGGATTATTATTATTTATATAAGAAAGAGTCTGAAGGAAACTTTGGTGAATGTTTCTAATATATAATGTGTTTGAATGATACATCAGTTTTTAGCACTAAATTCGCTTAAATAAAAAGAAATTTATATAGAACGTTTTTTGGGTTCTTAGGGAAAAAATTTTAACAGCGTCTCGTGGGAGATCATTGGATTTATGGTGACATCTTTGATGGATTAACTCATCCCTTATTCATTTCCTGGGAAATTCATGTAAAGAACATGAACATAAGAAAAAAAACACTGCAGCAGGCCTTTCTGGCCCTGCGGGCATTCCAAGTTCCACCGGCGCCAATGCCCCGACCCAGCCAGGTCAGGTTACATTCATTTGGGGAGCAGGCATCCGACCTGGGAGCACAAACTAGTCAGGGCAACTCACACCCACCCGCACCCACTCAATATTTATCCAGCCTATTTTTAAAATCCCCAACGTTTTAGCCTCTATAACTGTACTCGGGAGTTTGTTCCACTCATCGACAACTCTATTACCAAACCAATGCTTTCCTATATCCCTTCTTTAATCTGAATTTATCCCAAATTTTAAAACCATTGGGTTTGGTCCTGTCAATAAGTATTTTTAGCACGCTATTTACCCCTCCCCTTTTTTTATTCCCGTTTTTTCCCTTTATTA
>WNWK01039474.1:0-17436 GCA_009830355.1 Cherax destructor
CTGATACGCACTCCACTTTCATATTTTTCTATTATCTCCTTCTTCAGTTCTATCGTACATATATTTCTGTTCCTCTTTGCCACAGGCTTAGCACTAGGATCTTTCCTTGGACCCATGGTAGCTTATTTAGCAGTTGCAAGCACTAAAAACAGTGGAATAATGACAATATACTGGTATGAATGCGTGGGTGTGGGTGGGTGGTCGCTCTCGCTTGTAAACAATAGCACTGACGCTCCCTGGAGTGCGCGCTCAGCTGGGCGCCAAGCGGACACGTCCGGTACGAATGTCGTAAGACGAATCAAACATCGGATGTCGCATTCAAATTTCTTACGTTATAAATATCGGTTATCGAATATAACATAAGATGATAACATCGTAAGTCGAGGTACCACTGTATTGTCATTATTCCAGTGTTTTTAGTGCTTGCAACTGCTAAATAAGCCACCATGGGCCCCAAGAAAGCTCCTAGTGCCAAGCCTGTGGTAAAGAATGTCAGAAATACGGTAGAATTGAAGAAGCTGGCTGGCTGGTAGGTTGGCTGATTGGCTGGCTGGTTGGTTGGCTGGCCGGCTGGCTGGCTTGGCTGGCTGGCCGGCTGGCTGGCTGGCTGGCCGGCTGGCTGGTTGGTTGGTTGGTTGGTTGGTTGGTTGGCTGCCTGCCTGCCTGCCTGCCTGCCTGCCTGCCTGCCTGCCTGCCTGCCTGCCTGCCTGCCGCCTGGCTGGCTGGGTGGCTGCTGGCTGGCCTGGGCTGGTTGGCTGGGGTGGCTGGGCTGGCTGTGCTGCCTGGTGGCTGGCTGTTGGTTGGCTGGTTGGCTGCTGCCTGCCTGCCTGGCTGGTTGGTTGGTTGGGTTGCCTGCCTGCCTGGCTGGCTGGTTTGGTTGGTTGGTTAGCTGCCTGCCTGCCTGGCTGGCTGGTTGGTTGGTTGGTTGGCTGGCTGGTTGGTTGGTTGGTTGGTTATCTGGTTGGTTGTTTGGCTAGCTGGCTGGCTGGCTGGCTGGCTGGCTGGCTGGCTGGCTGGTTGGATGGTTGGCTGCCTGCCTGCCTGCCTGCCTGCCTGCCTGGCTGGTGGTTGGTTGGTTGGCTGGCTGCTGGCTGGCTGGTGTGGCTGGTTGGTTGGCTGCTGGCTGGCTGGCTGGCTGGCTGGCTGGCTGGCTGGCTGGCTGGCTGGCTGGCTGGCTGGCTGGCTGTGCTGGCTGGCTGGCTGGCTGGCTTGGCTGGCTGGCTGGCTGGCTGGCTGGCTGGCTGGCTGGCTGGCTGGCTGGCTGGCTGGCTGGCTGGCTGGCTGGCTGGCTGGCTGGCTGGCTGGCTGGCTGGCTGGCTGGCTGGCTGGCTGGCTGGCTGGCTGGCTGGCTGGCTGGCTGGCTGGCTGGCTGGCTGGCTGGCTGGCTGGCTGGCTGGCTGGCTGGCTGGCTGGCTGGCTGGCTGGCTGGCTGGCTGGCTGGCTGGCTGGCTGGCTGGCTGGCTGGCTGGCTGGCTGGCTGGCTGGCTGGTGCTGGCTGGCTGGCTGGCTGGCTGGCTGGCTGGCTGGCTGGCTGGCTGGCTGGCTGGCTGGCTGGCTGGCTGGCTGGCTGGCTGGCTGGCTGGCTGGCTGGCTGGCTGGCTGGCGGGGCTGGCTGGCTGGCTGGCTGGCTGGCTGGCTGGCTGGCTGGCTGGCTGGCTGGCTGGCTGGCTGGCTGGCTGGCTGGCTGGCTGGCTGGCTGGCTGGCTGGCTGGCTGGCTGGCTGGCTGGCTGGCTGGCTGGTTGGATGGTTGGTTGGTTGGTTGGTTGGTTGGTTAGCTGGCTGGTTGGTTGTTTGGCTGGCTGGCTGGCTGGCTGACTGGCTGGCTGGCTGGTTGGTTGGTTGTTTGGCTGCCTGGCTGGTTGGTTGTTTGGCTGCCTGGCTGGTTGGATGGTTGGTTGGTTGGTTGGCTGCCTGGCTGGCCTGTCTGTCTGTCTGTCACACACGTACACATAAATACAATTATACATAGTGCAAATTACCTAGGATATCCCATACAATCTAGACTGGCAAATAATGTGTGTTGGATCTCTCTGAGACAGATAGACAAACAGATAGACAGACAGACAGACAGACAGATACAGACAGAGATATAAAACAGTGAAAACAAATAAAGCCTAGGCTAACCCGTCACCCCTGGCTGGCTGGCTGGCAGGGATGGAGGGAGACAGGCAGGGAGGGAAGAGACGGGCGAAGGCATTGTACTCTCATCAATGTCAACACTAATTAGTTTAGCGATAATAAGAAGATAATAATAAGATAAGAGGACGCTTACCCCTCATCAATGTCACCTCTTGTAATTTGGTTAGTGATAAGACTGGGGCCCCTTGTGCCAGCTGGTCACCATGCTTCAATAATTATCATTATTATTATTATTATTATTATTATTATTATTATTATATTCTCCCTGTATCCTAGGTAATTTACACTATGTATAATTGTATTTATGTGTTCCTGTGAGATAGACTCAGTCAGTCAGTCAGCCAGCCGTCCAGTCAGTCAGTTAGCCAGCCGGGTATCTAGTCAGCCAGCCGTCCAGTCAGTCAGTTAGCCAGTCGGGTAGCTAGTCAGCCAGCAAGCCAGCCGTCCAGTCAGTTAGCCAGCCGGGTATCTGGTCAGCCGGCTGGCCGGCCATCCATCCATCCAGCCGGCTGTTCAGCCAGTCAGCCAGCTGTCCATCCAACCAGCCAGCTGTCCATCCACCCAGCCGGCTGACCATCCATCCAGCTGTTCAGCCAGCCAGCCAGATGGTCAGCAAGCCAGCCGGCTAGCTGGTCAGCCGGCTGGCCGGCCATCCATCCAGCCGGCTGTTCAGCCAGTCAGCCGGCTATCCATCCATCCAGCCAGCTGGCTGTCCATCCATCCAGCCAGCCGGCTGTCCATCCATTCAGCCAGCCAGATGGTCAGCAAGCCAGCCAGGGAGCCAGCCAGCCCCAGTCGCCGGCACAATTCCAAACATTCGCCAGAAACAGAACTCTCTGGAACACTTTTTTTGAGCAACAGGGGTCCAGTGACTCTCAAGCTGGTCCTAGTGGCATTAAAAAACAAAGAAGGGAAGTAACCCAGGGAAAGGACTTGGTACCTGAAGTCTTTATGGAAGGGGATTTCCCTTCCAAACAAAAGCAACTCTTCCATTCTCTCCCCTCCTCCCGTCTTCCACACATCAACAACTCTTCAATAAAGGTAAGTGACATGTTATTACTGTTTTATTCTTCATGTCTCATTGTTTTCTGTGTAATTTAATGTATATTTAATGTACAAAAATATTTTATTTTAATACTTTTGGGTGTCTGAAACGGATTAATTTTATTTCCATTATTTCTTATGGGGAAAATAGAATCGGAGTTCGACCAAACCGGTGGTCGACGGGCCCTCTGTGACGGATTACCGACGAGAACCGGGGGTCCACTGTATGTAATTTTATTAATTCTAGAGTATACATCAGATTTCTATGATACAGTGGACCCTCGCCATTCAAACACTCCAAAACTCACCCTTTTATGTAAGTTTATTTGTAAGTGCTTTTATAAGTGTATTTTTGGGGGGTCTGAAATGGACTAATCTAATTACATCATTCCTTATGGGAATAAATTCGTTTGGTAACAGCACTTGAACAGCATTCTGGAATGAGGGTGAGTTTTGGAGTGTTAGAATAGCGAGGGTCCACTGTATTTACATTGTTTATTATGTCATATTAGATGAATTGTGATAGATAAATAAGCCGTATAGATGATATTAGTGAAATATTGAAGTATCTTGTCTTGCCTCCTGAGAGCCAGAATGGATTAATTCCATTTCAATTAATTTAAATGAGGAAAATTGACTCCACAAACAAGCAAATCGAGATGAGAGCAAGGTCACGGAATGAATTAAATTTGTAAGTAGAGGTTCCACTGTAACTTACAAGGAATAAACACTCCCAAGGCAGGATACCAGGAAATCCTAAAGATAGAATACTAAAACTTACAAAATATTATGTTCTTACCAGAATTCTGTTGGGCATATAATGTGTAGAGAAAGAAAGAAGAGAGCTAATGTTTAAAGAAGAAAAGAAAATGTACTGTAGTAAACGAGTATAATGCAAGAGCTATATTACAGTTTATTTTGGACATGTCTGCTATAATAAAGCCCCTAGCAATCATTGTTGAAGTACAGAGACAGAGAAAATGCATTGGCCATTATGACAGAATTGATACCTGTGTGCAGCATGGAAGACTGGACAAGCGGGCATCTCATACATGGAGGCCAGGATAGCAGCACAGCGGTGCAAGTAACGCAGGGCATCAAGGCACAGATCACCACCCACAAGTTCATCCCATCCAACAACTGTCTCATCACTGCTCTCCTCCTCCCCTTTAAAAAAAAAAAAAAAAAAAAAAGAAATTAATAATGGGTCATTTGAAGTGTATCTTAGCACTTCTGGAAGGACACCTTGAAAATGTGTGATAAGTTTCCTTCTTTGGGTCACCCTACCTTTGTAGGAAGTTACCAATGTGGTATTAATAAAAAAAATAAAAACTTCAACACAGGTACAGTGAACCACCGAGTTTCATAAACCTCGGAAATCGTACAGTTATGTAAGTATAATATTGTAAGTGCTTGTGGAAGTGTATTTTTGGGGGTCTGAAATAGACTAACCTACGTGACATTTTTCCTTAACCCTTTGACTGTTTCGGACGTATATATACGTCTTACGAGCCAATGTTTCGGACGTATTTATACGCCTAAATTCTAGCGGCCTCAAATCAAGCGGGAGAAAGCTGGTAGGCCCACGTGAGAGAATGGGTCTGTGTGGTCAGTGTGCGCAGTATAAAAAAATCCTGCAGCAAGCAGTACATAATGATAAAATAAAAACTCTGACCGTGTTTTTTAATTAAAACGCCGTCTTTGAGGGGTATTTTCGTATAGTATTTATGGTTGTATTCTCTTTTTCATGGTCTCATTTGATAGAATGGTAAACATATTACAGGAGTAGAGATGATTTTGATTAGTTTCATGATGTAAACGATCTTGAAATTGAGCTCAAAGTGGCGGAAATGTTCGATTTTTGCCAATGTTCAAAAGTAAACAAATCACATCATGCGTCCAATACACGTCAACTGGTGAGTCTAATATTCTTTCACAAGTGCACAGATATTATTTACACAGTTTTTACAATAATGCAATAGTCTGCATAACAATAAATCTTCTATTTTTTGTGTGAATAAAAAATCAAAATAGAAAGCAAGAGTAATGTAAGAGGGGCCTAAAGACATGACTAATGAACAGATAACATCTTATTTTAGTGCTGGGGATGTCTGCATTGTTTATTCTGGACCCTATTTTGAAATTGACATCTTTTTTATTTTGCATGAAATTGGCGAAATTGCCATTTTCTGACCACTTTATTGGGTAGTTGAAATCGGTAAATTGGTGATTTCTTGTACTCAATCGATAGAACAAATGGAGTTCTAAAGAAATAGCTATGAGTTTGGTCGACTGTCCCAATGGAATTGGCCTAAAATAGGGCTCAAAGTCGGCGAAATCGCCGATGCATATATATCACTGACATCGCTAACTTTGCGAGAGCGTAATTCCGTAAGTTTTCAATCAAATTTCATACTTTTGGTGTCATTACAATCGGGAAAAGATTCTCTATCATTTCATAAGAAAAAATATATTTTTTTTTCCCCAAAATTTTCCGACATAGAATGACAGTTTCAGAATGAGGCCTCCGACAGTCAAAGGGTTAAGGGAGTAAATTCGTTCGGTAATGGCGCTTGAGCAGACTTCAGGAGTGAAGTTTTTACGAAACTCTGGGGTCCACTGTATTATTAATGTATATACTGTACCTGTGATATACTTTAACACTGGCTGATTTTGAATTTTTCTATCATACCAGTCTTGCCTTTGTACAAGCTTAGTTAATGTATGCCTGTTCAAGGAGGCTGTTGCTGATACAAGATACAGGAAATAATACCAGCTGATTATATATACTATATACAGTGGACCCCCGAGTTTCGTAAGGTTCTTACTTCGTAAACATCGTGTTTCGTAAGCTTTTTACGATTTCGAGAATCGTAAAACTGCTTGTGTTTCGTAACGTATTAGACCTGTCCGCCTGCTCCGCGCCTGCGTGGGACGCAGGACGCCGCCAGTGAAGCGTTGTTTACCATTGAGAGAACATTACCTAGCACGCTCTTTCAAACATTCACACTACATTTGGTGTTTTTTTTGGTGCTTTAGTGATTGTCACTGTGAAATAAGTCACCATGGGTCCAAAGAAGCTTCCTAGTGGCACCCCTGTGGTAGCATTCATGGAGGGAGTGTAGCATTCATGCAGGGAGTGTAGCAGGCATGCAGGGAGTTTAGCATTCATGCAGGGAGTTTAGCATTCATGCAGGAAGTGTAGCAGCCGTGCAGGGAGTTTAGCATTCATGCAGGGAGTTTAGCATTCATGCAGGGAGTGTAGCAGCCGTGCAGGGAGTTTAGCAGGTATGCAGGGAGTGTAGCATTCATGCAGGGAGTTTAGCATTCATGCAGGGAGTGTAGCAGCCATGCAGGGAGTTTAGCAGGTATGCAGGAGTGTAGCATTCATGCAGGGAGTTTAGCATTCATGCAGGGAGTTTAGCATTCATGCAGGGAGTGTAGCATTCATGCAGGGAGTGTAGCAGGCATGCAGGGAGTATAGCAGGCATGCAGGGAGTGTAGCATTCATGCAGGAGTGTAGCAGGCATGCAGGGAGTGTAGCAGGCATGCAGGGAGTTTAGCATTGATGCAGGGAGTTTAGCATTGATGCAGGGAGTTTAGCAGGCATGCAGGGAGTGTAGCTTTCATGCAGGGAGTGTAGCAGAGATGCAGGGAGTGTAGTAAGCATGCAGGGAGTGTAGCAGGCATGCAGGGAGTGTAGCATTCATGCAGGGAGTGTAGCAGGCATGCAAGGAGTGTAGCAGGCATGCAGGGAGTGTAGCATTCATGCAGGGAGTGTAACATTCATGCAGGGAGTGTAGCAGGCATGCAGGGAGTGTAGCAGGCATGCAGGGAGTGTAGCAGGCATGCAGGGAGTGTAGTAGGCATGCAGGGAGTGGGGATTTCTCTTTGTAGAGGCTTAAACTAGTGTTTAATTGTGATGAAACAGGCCTGTTTTGGAAGAAAATGCCCAAGAGGACCTTCATTACTCATTACTCTATCTTCCAGATGCCTGCAACTCTTCAATAAAGGTAAGTAAATGTATATATATATATATACAGTGGTACCTCGACTTACGATATTTTTTCATTCCAGAATGCTGTTCAAGTGCCATTACCAAACGAATTTATCTCCTTAAGAAATAATGTAAAATAGACTAGTCTGTTTAGACCCCTAAAAGTACACTTACAAAAGCATTTAAAAAAATAAACTTACATAAAAGGGTGTGTTTGGGGACCATCGTAAGTCGAGGTACCACTGTATATTGTTTTTAATTATTTTATATGTGAATATTTTTTTGTGGAACGGATTAATTGTATTTACATTATTTCTTATGGGAAATAATGGTTCGAATTTCGTAAACTTCGTGTTAAGTACTAGCTCCTGGAACGGATTAATTACGATACTCGGGGGTCCACTGTACAGTGGTCCCTCGATTAGCGGTGATTCAATATAACAGTGAAATCATGTAACGAGCGCTTTTTCGCTAAATATTTCCCCCATGTAGCGACCATTCCCTTGTGTAGCGGCCCGTACCAGACCTGTCCGCCTGCCCGCGCTTGCGCGGTGAGGGGCGCAGGATGCCAGTCAAGCGTCATTTTGGACCCCCATACACTTACAAAAGCATTTACAAAAATACACTTACATAATTGTTAGTTTTTGGAGCAGGCCATTTACCGGGGGTCCACTGTATATGTATATATATACAGTGGACCCTTGAAAATCGTCCCCCTTGAATATCGTCAAATTTGAAAATCGGCAGCTTTTTTCGGCAAAATATTGGCTTGATTTTCGTCCATTAGCTTAAAAATCGGCAGTCGTATGAAACGCGTTCGAGCGGCCTCCCAGCCACCGCAGGCACACAAACACCATTCAGCATCAGTGTGCAATTGTTTACCAGCGAGTGACGATCACCTCACGCATTCATACAATACATTTCTTAATATTTCATTCGTTTTAGTGCTTGCAACTGCTAAATAAGCCACCATGGGCCCAAAGAAAGCTCCTAGTGCTAGTCCTTTGGTAAAGAAAGTGAGAAACATGATTGAAGTTAAGAAAGAGATCATAGAAAAATATGAAAGTGGAGTGCATGTGGGGGAGCTCTCCAGGATGTATGGGAAGGCCCATTCAACCATCACATCCATCTTGCTGAAGAAAAAGGAAATCAAGGAAGCTGATGTTGCAAAAGGGGTGAATATGCTAACGAAAATTTCAAGAAGCGAAGTGGCATACACAATATTGTAAGGCATGGAGAGGCTGCAAGTTCTGACAAATGTGCGGCTGAAAAATTTGTGCACGAATTCAAGGGGTATATAGAGGCTGAACAATTCAAACCCCAACAAGTGTTCAACTGTGATAAAACAGGCCTCTTTTGGAAGAAAATGCCAAAGAGGACCTACATCACGAAGGAGGAAAATGCACTGCCAGGACACAAGCCTATGAAAGACAGGCTAACTCTCAAGTTGTGTGGTAATGCTAGTGGGGATTTCAAAGTGAAGCCTTTACTTGTGTATCACTCTGAAAATCCCAGATTGTTTAAGAAAAACAGTGTCGCCAAGGCTAATTTGTGTGTGATGTGGAAGGCTAACAGTAAGGCATGGGTCATGAGGGAAATTTTCCTTGATTGGTTCAATGAAGTGTTTGGCCCCAGTGTGAAGAAATACCTCCTGGAAAATAAATTGGATCTCAAGTGCCTCCTGGTAATGGACAATGCTCCTTCTCATCCTCGAGACTTGGAAGAGCCAATGGTGAAGGATTTTAAGTTAGTCAGAGTGAAGTTCTTGCCCCCTAATACCACTCCTCTCCTCCAGTCCATGGATCAGCAGATCATTTCAAACTTCAAAAAGCTCTACACCAAAGCAATATTTCAAAGGTACTTTGACATAACCTCAGACTCTGAATTGACCCTAAGAGAGTTCTGGAAAGATCACTTCAATATCCTCCAATGCATATGCCTTATAGGTAAGGCTTGGCAGGAAGTGACTTCCAGGATGATGAACTCTGCTTGGAGAAAATTGTAGCCAGATTGTGTCCCCGAAAAAGATTTTGAAGGGTTTGAGGCTGACCCTGACATCCCTATGCCAGTTGTGGAAACAACTGTGGCATTGGGGATGTCCATGGGGATGGAGGTTAGTGGTGAGGATGTGGAAGAGTTGGTGGAGGACCACAATGAAGAATTAACCAATGAAGAGCTGCTGGACCTTAATCTGTAACAACAACAGACCAGAGCTCAGGAAGTTGCTTCAGAGGAGGAGGAAGGGAGAAGGAAGAAGTTGCTTTCTTCAGAGATTAAGGAGATGTGTGCAATGTGAACTAGGATGGAAAGATTTGTGGAGGAGCATCACCCTGTCAAAACTGTTGCAGGCCATGTATGCGACATGTTCAATGACAATGTCTTGTCACATTTTAGGGACATTTTAAAGAAATGCCAAAAACAGACCTTTCTGGACAGACAGTTATTTTGTGAGACAGGGGTCCAGTGACTCTCAAACTGGTCCTAGTGGCATTAAAAAACAAATAAGGGAAGCAACCCAGAAAAGGACTTGGCACCTGAAGTCTTAATGGAAGGGGATTCCCCTTCCAAACACTAGCAACTCCTCCTTCCTCTCCCCTCCTTCTGTCTTCCACACATCAACAATTCTTCAATAAAGGTAAGTGTCAAGTTATTACTGCTTTATACTTCATGTCTCATTCTTTTCTGTGTAGATAAATGAACATTTTATGTAAAAAAAATATTTTTTAAGTACTTTTGGGTGTCTGGAACGGATTAATTTGATTTACATTATTTCTTATAGGGAAAATGGTTTTGAAAATACAGTGGTCCCTTGACTAACGAAATTAATCCAATCCAGGAGCTAGCTCTTAACACAAAAAATTCGTAATTCGAAACCTTATTTCGCATAAGAAATAATGTAAATACAGTGGTACCCCGGTTTACGATATTTTTTCATTCCAGAATGCTGTTCAAGTGCCATTACCAAACGAATTTATCTCCTTAAGAAAAGTTGTAAAATAGACTAGTCCTTTTAGACCCCCAAAATTACACTTACAAAAGCATTTAAAAAAATAAACTTACATAAAAGGGTGAGTTTGGGGACCATCGTAAACCGGGGTACCACTGTACAATTAATCCGTTCCACCCAAAAATATTCACAAAAAATACATTTTAATTATAGTTCTACATACACAAAACAACATTATTAACACTATAAATACTACTACTAATACTAAATAATAAAAAACAGATTAATAAATAACATTTACTTACCTTTATTGAAGAGAGTTGAAGGCATCTGGAAGATAGGGAGGATGACAGGGGGAGGGTGTTAGTGTTTGAAAGGGGAATCCCCCTCCAAAATGACTTCAGGTAACAAGTCCTTATCTGGGGTTACTTCCCTTCTTTTTCTTTTAATGCCACTAGGACCAGCTTGAGAGTCACTGGATCCCTGCCTTGAGAAATACCTGTCCACAGTCCTCTGTTTCTGGCGCCTGTTTAACATTTTCCTGAAGTGCAACATGGCTCTGTCACTGAACTGGTTGCACAGATGGCTCACTTCAGCTTGCTCAGGGTGGTGTTTTTCAACAAATGTCTGTAACTCAATCCACTTTGTACACATGTCCTTAAGCACTGAAGAAGGCACCTCCTTCACTCTCTCTTCCTCCTCCTGTGAAGCAATAACCTCAGCTCTGGTCTGATGCTGTTCCAGTTCCAGCTCTTCAGTTGTTAGCTCAACCCTGTGCTCCTCCACCAACTCTTCCACATCCTCACCACTCAACTCCAACCCCAAGCTGTTCCCCAATGCCACAATAGAGTCCACAACAGGCACAGGGTCGTCAGGGTCAGGGCCAGCCTCAAATTCTTCAAAATCCCTCTTTTCAACACAATCCGGCCACAGTGGTCTCCAAGCAGAGTTCAAAGTCCTGGAAGTCACTCCCTCCCATTAGCTTCCTTGATCTCATTTCTCTTTGCCAGGATAATGGCAATAGTAGATGTGTTTTTCTTGTACATCCTGGCAACCTCACTCAGACGCACGCCACTCTCATATTTTTCTACAATCTCTTTCTTCAGTTTGATGGTGTTCCTCACTCTCTTTACCACAGAGGTGCCACTAGGAAGCTTCTTTGGATCCAGTAGTCTTTGTTCAGCATGCCTAGTAGTAAGAATTATCTGTCTCCTTGGCTCATCTGGGACTGTTCTCTAACTCAATGATAGCTCTAACACAGATGGAAGTGTCTCTGAAGATAAATTTCATGGTTTTGAGGAGTTTGTGACCGAAACAAATGCCCAGGATATCAGAAGGAAGGAAGGAAGGAAGAAAGAAAGTAAGGAAGGAAGAGATGAAAGGAAGGAAGGAAGGAAAGAAGAGATGAGAGGAAGGAAGGAAGGAAAGAAGAGATGAGAGGAAGGAAGGAAAGAAGGAGGAAAGGAAGAAGGAAGGAATTAAGAGAGAAAGGAAGGAAGGAACAAAAGAAGAAATAAAGGAAGGAATGAAGAAAGAAAGGAAGGCAGGAAGGAAGAGATGAGAGGAAGGAAGGAAATATGTAAGAAAGGAAGACATAAAGAAAGGAAGGAATGAAGGAAGAAAGGAAGCTAGGAAGGTAGGTATGAAGAAAAGGAAGGAGGTTGTGGGGAAGAAGACATGGGTCCCCTTTTGTGTTGACAGGTTGACAGGCAGTGTGAGGGTGATGAGTAATGGTATAATATGTCATTTTGACAGCTGCCTTACCCTGACTCAGCAAATTTAGATGTCCACACACACACAAACATAGCTTGGAGCTTTGAAGTGCTAATTGCAGTTGATGGAAAGTGTCCAGTCATTATATATGTTTATATATATTATAGAACAATAGTAATAAACATTTTTTTATTGTTGGTTGGTGTAAAAAAGTTTTGTAAACAATTTAATGATACTAATGTTTGTGCAATTATTGTGTTGCATACAACGAGTGTATATATATACATTGCACCTTACTTTTGTCTCACAGGCCACATAAGTTACGTAAAAATAAAATAGTGAAAAAAAAACAAGAAACCTACGAAAAGAAGTAAACAAAAGTTTACAGGGTGAGCGGAATTCGCCGCTGTTGCCATATGCGGCTCATTTTTTGCAAACTTTACTGCTCTATATCTCGGTAAGTACTGATTGCAATTTTTTTTTTTTTTGTGATGTAAACAATCAGAAAAATAATCTTAACATTTTGATAAGAATTTTTTTTTTGTTTTTTTCTAATATTTTGCGACATGAAATGACAGTTTCAGAAAGGGGTCTTCGACAGTCAAAGGGTTAAGTAAGTTAAGCGATTAATTGATAGAAAATGACGACACAAAATTTAGCTTCTCAGGGACACTGAGAAGAGAGCAGTCCTCTGCCACCATCTCTCCAAGATAAGTGAAAGTATTTCTTATTTATATAAGTGTGAATTTCTTATTTATAAATTAAAGTGTAAATATTTCTTATTTATAAATTAAAGTGTAAATGTTTCTTAGTTATAAATTATGCACATTGTTTTGTGTGAATAGTGATGGCCAGCTGCTGCCACCCACCACGGCTTATGGTCAGTGGCCCTTATACCCAACAACAACAAACACACTACCACCAGTCTTACATCGTAATGACATGTTTTATTCATTCTAGAGTTTATATCATGTTTCCATGTTATTAATATTGTTTATTATGTCATATTAGATGAATTGTGCTAGATAAATAAGCTGTAGAGTTGATATTATTGTCATATTTTAGGACTATTTTGTCCTCTCTCCAAACAAATTCTCTCATACGCCAACAAGTCTTCAATAAAGGTAAAACTTATTTAACTGTTCATTTGTCCATTATAATTAGTGCTTTATATTTATTTCTCATTGTTTTCTGTATGTAAAAATTTTTTGTGAAAATTTTTGGGTGGAAACGGATTAATTGTATTTACATTATTTCTTATGGGAAATAAGGTTTAAAATTACGAACTTTTCGTGCTAAGAACTAGCTCCTGGAATGGATTAAGTTCGTTAGTTGAGGGACCACTGTATATGGAATTGTCGTTAGTAAAGGGACCACTGTAGTCCATTTTGAATTTCAGCAGACTCTCTGGAACGGATTATGGACGATTTTCAAGGGCCCACTGCATACAGTAGACCGTCATTTAGCACGATAGTTACGTTCCTGAAAAAGTCGTGTTAGATATTTTTGTGTTAAATAATTAACAGAACTTATGGGAAAAATAGGGTTACGTTCCTGGGAGTCCCCAAAAAGCCAAACAAGTTTTTTTTTAGACCAACAGATCTTACAAAAATAAAAGTGAATATGTAATTGTAGTTCATTATCGTGATGTATTATGTTGTTTTTACTGCTTAAGACTACAAATGTAACAGAAATAATAGTATTTACCTTAAATTGTGGGTGCTAGTGTTTGTGGATGATTGTGAAGAGAGTGGAGAGTTATGCTGTGGCCCTACTGGGCTGAGGTGGATGGAAGAGGTTCTGGTACTGAAGTCGATGGTTGTACTGAGTGTCTAACTTTAAGTCATTCAGTAAGTCAGTCAAGTCATTCAGTCAGTCAAGTCATTCAGTCAGTCAAGTCATTCAGTCAGTCAAGTCATTCAGTCAGTAAGTCATTCAGTCAGTAAGTCAGTCAAGTCATTCAGTCAGTAAGTCAGTCAAGTCATTCAGTCAGTAAGTCAGTCAAGTCATTCAGTCAGTAAGTCATTCAGTCAGTAAGTCAGTCAAGTCATTCAGTCAGTAAGTCAGTCAAGTCATTCAGTCAGTAAGTCAGTCAAGTCATTCAGTCAGTAAGTCAGTCAAGTCAATCAGTCAGTAAGTCAGTCAAGTCATTCAGTCAGTAAGTCAGTCAAGTCATTCAGTCAGTAAGACAGTCAAGTCATTCAGTCAGTAAGTCAGTCAAGTCATTCAGTCAATAAGTCAGTCAAGTCATTCAGTCAATAAGTCAGTCAAGTCATTCAGTCAATAAGTCAGTCAAGTCTGTCAGTCAAGTTAATCAGTCAGTCAAGTCATTCAGTCAGTCAGTCAAGTAAGTCAGTCAGTCAAGTCATTCAGTCAGTAAGTCATTCAGTAAGTCAGTCAAGTCATTCAGTCAGTAAGTCAGTCAAGTCATTCAGTCAATAAGTCAGTCAAGTCTGTCAGTCAGTCAAGTAATTCAGTCAGTCACTTTTCTCTTGCTGACTGATACAAGTTCGTGTTGGCATTTTCTTCCAGAAAACACTTGTCTCGTCAGCATTAAACACTTGATGTGGCTCATAGCCACCCTTAGTAGGACCCCCACTGACTCAATGGTTTAACCCACCGCGGACAACCGCTCGCTCAAAATTTTTTCCCTCCTGCCGAACCGTGTAATATCATCGTTACGTCGTGTAAGATGATAATGTGTCACAAATCTTTAATCGTGCAATACCCGTAACGTGCAACATAATCTCGTGTTAAATGACGTTCTACTGTATGTATGTATGTATATATGTATATATGTATGTATGTATATATGTATACAGTAGGGCCCTGCTTTTCGGCGTTTCATCTTTCGGCGTTCCGTTCATCCGGCGAGTTCAAATTATGACCAAAACTTTTGTATACAGCGAGTGTCTTTCAGATACGGCACGCGCCACCCGGTTTGTTTACATTTTCCTTGAGCACATCTCTCTATTATGTAATCATCACTCTTGGGCACATTAAATGTCCAATTTTACGTCAATATAGACATTTTCATTAATCCATCTATGATATATTCTTCAAAATTATATGAGAAACACGTTACATAGCATATAAACATGCTGTTTATAAGCTATGTAGGTGTGGTTGCCGGGAGGAGGGAAAACATTACGTAATACTAATAATAATAACTCTTGCGCACATTAAATGTCTTATTTTACGTTAATATAGACATTTTCATTAATCCATCTATGATATTTTCTTCAAAATTATAAAAGAAACACGTTACAAAGCATATAAACATGCTGTTTATATGCTATGGTGTTGCCGGGCGGAGGGAAAACATTACGAAATACTAATAATAATCACTTGCGCACATTAAATGTCTTATTTTACGTTAATATAGACATTTTCATTAATTCATCTATGATTTTTTCTTCAAAATTATATAAGAAACATAGTAATAGCATATAAACATGCTGTTTATATGCTATGGTGTTCCGGGCAAAGGGAAAACATTACGTAATATTAATAATAATCACTCTTGGGCACATTAAATGTCTTATTTTACGTTAATATAGACATTTTCATTAATTCATCTATGATATTTTCTTCAAAATATTTTAAAAACACGTTACATAGCATATAAACATGATACATACACCCACAGAATAAAATTGACAAATATGATATTTGTTTACAAACGACTTTGTAGAAGTCGGAAGAATTACGTTTTCTCTAGTCAAACACTGAGGGATAACTGTAGAAAAATATTCCTTTCATATGCCTTCACTCTATATATAGTTATTCACGACCTTGTGGGTTTAGCACTTCTTTTTATTATGATAATAAAATGGTAATACTATCATTAACTCTAAAATAGTGTGTTGCATGAGAATGGGAGTGTTGCTGTTTGTTTATTTTGTACTAACTTGTACACAATGTAAGAGTATTTGTATTGTGAGGTAATTATTATTATAATAAAAAAAAATATTTTGAGGTAAAAGTCTCACAAACTCTTACAATGAACTAAAAGTGGACACGTATTAATCGCATTCATTTCGCCTGACCGAGTGATCGCCCACTACCTGTTCAGTTTGTTTTTTACCTTGTCTAAACTCCATATCTCGTCTCTCTCTCGTTTACTCTTTCGTTTACTAGTTGGCTCTCATTGACTATGGCTCTAAGCTTAGTTGTGATAAAAGAGGAGTCGTAAGCCTCTTACTTTAAGTGCCAGTTAGAAATGATTAAACTCAGTGAACTGACTTTTTTGGGTTATCCTGGGTTGTCTACGCATATTTGCTATGTATGATAATCTATGTAACTGTATTTGTGTATACGTACCTGAATGAACTTACTAACAAAGTACAGTGGTACCCCGGTTTACGATATTTTTTCATTCCAGAATGCTGTTCAAGTGCCATTACCAAACGAATTTATCTCCTTAAGAAAAGTTGTAAAATAGACTAGTCCTTTAGACCCCCAAAATTACACTTACAAAAGCATTTAAAAAATAAACTTACATAAAAGGGTGAGTTTGGGGACCATCAGAACCGGGTACCACTGTATATGTTGATCGCTGAGATAGCCATCAAATACAGTTACATATAGCAGCATATGTGTAGAGAACCCAGGATAACCAAGAGTGTACTCACCTAATTGTGGTTGCAGGGTCGAGACTTAGCTCCTGGCCCCGCCTCTCACTGACCGCTACTAGGTCCTCTCTCTCCCTGCTCCATGATCTTTATCATACCTCGCCTTAAAGCTATGTATGGTTCCTGCCTCCACTCATCACTTGCCAGACTATTACACTTCCTGACTACTCATGGCTGAAATGCTTCTAACATCCCTTTGACTCATCTGAGTCTTCAACTAACACTTTTTCTAGGAGCTAGTGCTGCTGGGGATTGCAAATTAAAACCTATGATAATTTATCACTCAGAGAATCCTAGGGCCCTAAAGAACTATGCAAAAGGTAGCCTCCTAATTATTATAAATCCAATTAAAAAGCTTGGATGACTACTGATCTTTTCATAAATTGGTTCACAGACTATTTTTAAGCCAATGTTAATACTTTAAGGTAAGTAATAAGTGTACTCTGTGTATCTTACTTTTATTGTGTTTTTAATGCCTAGTGCTATTGCAACTTAATATAAGTTAATGTGCTTGTTGTCTGCATTTATATGCATTTAGAAGTGGAAAATGGCGTTCTGCTTTCGGCGATGTCTGCTTTAAGCACTAGACTGGAACCTAACCTGCCGTATAAGTGGGGCCCTACTGTATATGTATGTATGTATGTATGTATGTATATATGTATATATGTACAGTGGTACCCGACTTACGATGGTTCCCAAACACACCCTTTTATGTAAGTTGATTTTTAAATGCTTTTTAAGTGTAATTTTGGGGGTCTTAAAGGACTAGTCTATTTTACATCATTTTTATGGAGATAAATTCGCTTGGTAATGGCACTGAACAGCATTCTGGAATGAAAAAATATCGTAAACCGGGTACCACTGTATTAGTAATCACTATTTACTTAAATTTGATTAAAATCTTTTTTTTTATTAGTTCAATTTATTTAAAAATTAATTTATATTCTCTTAAAATAGTTCT
>WNWK01039475.1:0-17435 GCA_009830355.1 Cherax destructor
CAGTTTGTAAAAACTTCACTCCTGAAGTCTGCTCAAGCGTTCAAGAATTTACTCCCTTAAGGAAAATGTCACGTGGTTGTCTATTTCAGCCCCCCAAAAATACCTTCCCGCCACAATATTATTTTACATACGTTTGTAGTTTCCAGGGTTTCGAAACTCGGGGTCCACTGTACCAAAAGTTTTTTTTTTTTTCAACAAGTGGGCCCGTCTCCCACCAAGGCAGGGGTGACCAAAAAGAAAGAAAACCCCCAAAAAAGAAAATACTTTCATCATCATTCAACACTTTCACCCCCTCATACATAATCACTGTCTTTGCAGGCGCTCAGATCGAAGAAAATATGAGCTAGTTTTGTTATTACAAAGATAATTTTTTGCAGGACACATATGCTTGACATCTTCAGTCTGATGGCACGGGAGCGTGAATATCTCAGTACATGTGTGGCTACCTGGAACTTCAGAGAAATTTATGCAGAAGACTCTGACGAAGTTGGACCGCGTGCTACCAGACATGAGGCAGCAGCTGGAAGCCTCCTCCAGTAGTCCTGCCTTTGGTGTTCCCTCGTGACCACCTGAAAATTGTCCAGCAGGTAAGGAATCTGTTGTCAGGGTTTTTACATAGAAAATGTTATCAACCTCTTTACTTAACACGGAGTTCCGTTCCAAGACCACGTTGGTAAACGAACCGTCGCTAAGAAAATAGCATACTATAATGGTAGTGGGTTTGTGTCAACCATCTTTTAAATGTTTATAAAGTAATGTACTGTATATTGTAATAAACAGAATAGAGGAAATCAGCTCTAATATACATTATTTAGGTATGGATACTGGTCATAGAGCCTGTTGTAAGTCCAAACTTAGGTTTGATGTTAGATCACCTGGCTGATGGAAACCTTTTGAGAGACAGGGTAAAGGTTTTGAGGTGAGGGGCTTAGACATCCAGCAAGGTGTGTGAGCATTTTGGATGGGAATGAATGGAGGCAAGTGGTTTTTATGAATTGATGTGCTGTTGGAGTGTGAGCAAGGTAACATTATGTATGTGATTATGTATGTGTGTGGTGAAAGTGTTGAATGATGATGAAAGTATTTTCTTTTGGGGATTTTTTTCTTTTGGGTCACCCTTCCGGTGGGAGACGGCCGACTTGTTGGAAAAATAAAAAATTCAGGAAAGCTGGTTAGTCAGACTTGAGTCCTGGAAGTGGGGAAGTACAGTGCCTGCGCTCTGAAGGAGGAGTGGGGATATATCCAGTTTCAAACTGTAGTATCGGTGCGCCTCTAGCAAGATAGTGATGGAGTGATTGATGGTGAAAGTGTTTCCTCATTTTTGGGTCACTCTACCTCAGTGGAAGACGGCCGGAGAGTTGAAAAATAATAATTTTAAGGTTTTAATTACATTGGCTGTCTCCCCACTGAGGCAGGGTGACTTAAATAAAGAAGAGACTTGCCATCACTTAAATAACTGTCTTACTAGAAGTGTGCAAACATCACAGTTTAAATGGCCATCTGAACTGCAATGTCCCCACCTCACCTTCAGAGTGAAGGCACCACCTCCTACCTCCAGAGCTCCAGTCTGGCTAACCTTCATAAATTTCTTTCTTGTTCACATTCCACAAACTGGGAAGGAGAAAGTATAATACAAAAGCAGATAATGCCACAGAGGAGAAAACAGTTGCAGCTTTGCTGATACATTTCATGCTCACCTACAACATCTCCAAAGGAAAATTCAAATGAGATATAATATCTAAATTTGTATGAATCTTATTGTAGCCAGCTGGACCAGTGGATTGCTGTTGGCCTGGAGTTATACCACATGCTTGCCATGAGTTCAATCCCCACCTGTTCCAGCGAGTGATTTAATGAAATCACTTACTAGCACCAAATTGCCAGCAGATCATCCCTAAAATTTCTGCACTCTTTGTGCTCTAATTAGCAAAATGATTCCTTGCCTAACCTGTCCTCTGACCCCATAGTCAGCTGTTCCTCAGTCCAGAAGAACTTCTTCAGTTTTTGGAGAACTATCTGATTCACAAAATATGTCTAGGTGGATTAATCTCTGTAGAGCCAGCTGGCCGAGTGGCTAAGACACTGGCATGTGAGATTCAGGACTCACTTGCCATGGGTTCTAGTCGACACAGAAATTCCCTGGTTCACTATCTGATATCCTACTGAGGCTCAGTTAAACTGCTGTTCACTTTTAGATTTTGTCCAGTGTTTCGGACATCTTTACGAAGAAGTCATTAAGTTTGTTAGGCAAGAATTTCTCGATGTGAAACCTTTTTTGAGATTCCTCAGTATTACATGCATCACTACAAAATACATCAGTACACGCATTACAACCCTCACTACACACATCACTACATGCATCACTACATGCATTACAACTAAACACATCACAACTACACACATCACTACTACAAGCATTACTACAACATACATCACTACTACACACATCACTACTACATACATCACTACAACATACATCACTACTACATACATCACTACTACATACATCACTACAACATACATCACTACAACATACATCACTACATCACTACTACATACATCACTACTACATACATCACTACTACATACATCACTACAACATGCATCACTACAACATGCATCACTACTACATACATCACTTCAACATACATCACTACTACATCACTACTACATACATCACTACAACATACATCACTATTACTTAAATCACTACAATATACATCACTACAACATACTGTACATCACTACTACACACATGACTACTACAACACGCATCAATACTACAACATGCATCACTACTACAACACACATCACTTTTGCACACACACCACACATACATCACTACTACAACATGCATCACTACTACACACATCACTACATACATCACTACTACAAACATTACTAATACAAATATTTCTAATACAAACATTACTAATACAAACAACATTACTAATACAAACAACATTACTAATACAAACATTACTAATACAAACAACATTACTAATACAAACAGCATTACTAATACAAACAACATTACTAATACAAACAACATTACTAATACAAACAACATTACTAATACAAACAACATTACTAATACAAACAACATTACTAATACAAACATTACTAATACAAACAACATTACTAATACAAACAACATTACTAATACAAACATTACTAATACAAACAACATTACTAATACAAACATTACTAATACAAACAACATTACTAATACAAACAACATTACTAATACAAACAACATTACTAATACAAACATTACTAATACAAACAACATTATTAATACAAACATTACTAATACAAACATTACTAATACAAGCAACATTACTAATACAAGCAACATTACTAATACAAACAACATTACTAATACAAACAACATTACTAATACAAACAACATTACTAATACAAACAACATTACTAATACAAACAACATTACTAATACAAACAACATTATTAATACAAACATTACTAATACAAACATTACTAATACAAACATTACTAATACAAACAACATTACTAATACAAACATTACTAATACAAACAACATTATTAATACAAACATTACTAATACAAACATCACTAATACAATCATCACTAATACAGACTTCACTAGCTACACACATTACTGTCAGACATCACTAATACAATCATCACTAATACAGACTTCACTAGCTACACACATTACTGTCAGACATCACTAATACAATCATCACTAATACAGACTTCACTAGCTACACACATTACTGTCAGACATCACTACCATATACATCACCATGCAATACTTCCATACACGTCACCATACATCAGTACCATACACATCATATGTCACTACCATACACATCATACATTACTACCATACACGTCACCATACCCACCAGTCTTCGTTTAATATCTTCTCCATACTTGTCACTACCATCTTCAGTAACCTCATATATATATAGCTAACAACTTCATGATAATGACTACCATTTGTCGTGTACTCATTATCATCACTATCCTCATCACTACTATGCCTCACCATACTTACCAATATCATCATTATTTTTAAACCACTTAAGCTGCACTATTGACTCAACCTGACTTCAATATGAAATTATTACTACTGTTATCTCAACTAAAATTAATCCTTTCGTTTAAAAAATAATTATTATTATTACCTTTTTTAAAAATTTATAAAAATAAACTTTTCAAAAGTGAAAATCTTCTTTCTTTCAACAAATTGGCGTTTCCCACCAAGGCAGGGTGGCCAAAAATAAAAACAAAAGTTTCTCTTTTAACTTTAGTAATGTATACAGAAGGGATTACCTAGTAATCCCTTCGACTCTTACGACAACCATGCCTTACGGAGGAAGAATTCTGTTCCACTTCCCCATGGAGATAAGAGGAAATAAGAACAAGAACTAGTAAGAAAATAGAAGAAAACCCAAGGGGTTGTGTACATATATTCTTGTACATGCATATGTAGTGTGACCTAAGTGTAAGTAGAAGTAACAAGACATACCTGAAATCTTGCTTAGTCACCAGAGTGATGGCATCCCTGACGATGTCTTTCTGAACCAGCTGTTTAAGTATGGATTAGTATATTGGAATTAAATAAAGTGCTATTTTCTCCTCGGTCTTTCTTATGCTGTACAGCATAAGAAAAAGTATATTTTTCAGGCATATTGCGTGATAGAAAAACTTTAATACAATATACATACGTACATGTAATAGTATGTGCAGTACTAGATTTTATCCTAGTGAATTAGTCATAGGAAGTATTAGACTCAGTACACTTAATAATTTACCTATATATAAAATTTTTTTTTTTTTTTTTTTTCAACAAGTCGGCCGCTCCCACCGAGGCAGGGTGACCCAAAAGAAAGAAAATCCCCAAAAAAAAAAAACTTTCATCATCATTCAACACTTTCACCACACTCATACATAATCACTGTCTTTGCAGAGGAGCTCAGATACTACAGCTGAGAAAAGTCCCTCCCAGCTGTCACTATCTCAGACCCTCCTTTAAAGTGCAGGCATTGTACTTCCCATTTCCAGGACTCAAGTCCAACTAAATCAATTAACTGGTTTCCTGAATCCCTTCACACAATGTTACCCTGCTCACACTCCAACAGATCGTCATGTCCCAAAACCATTCGTCTCCATTCACTCCTATCTAACACGCTCACACATGCTTGCTGGAAGTCCAAGCCCTCGCCCACAAAACCTCCTTTACCCTTCCCTCCAACCTTTTCTAGGACGACCCCTACCCCGCCTTCCTTCCCCTACAGATTTATACGCTCTCCAAGTCATTCTACTTTGATCCATTCTCTCTAAATGACCAAACCACCTCAACAACCCCTCTTCAGCCCTCTGACAAATACTTTTAGTAACTCCACACCTTCTCCTAATTTCCACATTCCGAATTTTCTGCATAATATTTACACCACACATTGCCCTTAGACAGGACATCTCCACTGCCTCCAGCCTCCTCCTCGCTGCAGCATTTGCAACCCATGCTTCACACCCATATAAGAGTGTTGGTACCACAATACTTTTCAGCATTCCCTTCTTTGCCTCCATGGATAACGTTTTTGTCTCCACAGATTCCTCAATGCACCACTCACCTTTTTCCTTCATCAATTCTATGGTTAACCTCATCCTTCATAAACCCATCTGCTGACACATCAACTCCCAAATATCTGAAAACATTTACTTCTTCCATAATCCCTCTCTCCAATGTGATATCCAATTTTTCTTTATTTAAATCGTTTGATACCCTCATCACCTTACTCTTATCTATGTTCACTTTTAACTTTCTACCTTTACACACTCTCCCAAACTCGTCCACTAACCTTTGCAACTTTTCTTTAGAATCTCCCATAAGCACAGTATCATCAGCAAAAAGTAACTGTGTCAACTCCCATTTTGCATTTAATTCTCCATAATTTAATCCCACCCCTCTCCCCAACACCCTAGCATTTACTTCTTTTACAACCCCATCTATAAATATATTAAACAACCATGGTGACATTACACAACCCTGTCTAAGACCTACTTTTACCGGGAAGTAATCCCTCTCTCCTACACACCCTAACCTGAGCCTCACTATCCTCATAAAAACTCTTTACAGCCTTCAGTAACTTACTACCTATTCCATACACTTGCAACATTTGCCACATTGCTCCCTATCCACTCTATCATATGCCTTTTCTAAATCCATAAATGCAATAAAAACTTCTCTACCTTTATCTAAATACTGTTCACATATATGCTTCACTGTAAACACTTGATCTACACATCCCCTACCCACTCTAAAGCCTCCTTGCTCATCTGCAATCCTACTCTCTGTCTTACCTCTAATTCTTTCAATAATAACCCTGCCATACACTTTACCTGGTATACTCAGTAAACTTATTCCCTATTATTTTTACACTCTCTTTTATCCCCCTTCCCTTTATATAAAGGAACTATACATGCTGCTGCCAATCCCTAGGTACCTTCCCTCTTTCATACATTTATTAAACAAAAACCAACCACTCCAGTACTATATCCCCCTGCTTTTAACATTTCTGTCATGATTCCGTCAATTCCAGCTGCTTTACCCCTTTCATTCTACGTAATGCCTCACGCACCTCCCCACACTCACATCCTGCTCTTCTTCACTCCTAAACGATGTTGTACCCCCCTGGCCAGTACATGAAATTATCGCCTCCCTCTTTTCATCGACATTTAAAAGTTCCTCAAAATATTCCCGCCATCTACCCAATACCTCCAGCTCCCCATCTACTAACTCCCCTACTCTGTTTTTAACTGACAAATCCATTCGTTCCCTAGGCTTTCTTACCTTGTTTATCTCACTCCAAAATTTTTCTTGTTTTCAGCAAAATTTCTTGACAGAGCCTCTCCGTTCTTTCATCCGCTCTTCTTTTGCACTCTCACCACTCTCTTCACCTTTCTTTTACTCTCCATATACTCTGCTCTTCTACTAACACTTCTGTTTTGTAAAAACCTCTCATAAGCTACCTTTTTCTCTTTATTACACCCTTTACTTCTTCATTCCACCACTCACTCCTCTTTCCTCCTGCACCCACCCTCCTATAACCACAAACTTCTGCCCCACATTCTAATACTGCATTTTTAAAACTATCCCAACTTTCTTCAACCCCCACTACTCCTACTTGCACTAGCCCACCTTTCTGCCAATAGTTGCTTATATCTCACCCTAACTTCCTCCTCCCTTAGTTTATACACTTTTACCTCTCTCTTACTTGCTGTTGCCATTTTCCTTTTGTCCCATCTACCTTTTACTCTAACTGTAGCTACAACCAAATAATGATCTGATATATCCGTTGCCCTCTATAAACATGTACATCCTGAAGCCTACTCATCAACCTTTATCCACCAATACATAATCCAACAAACTACTTTCCTTACGTGCTATATCATACCTTGTATATTTATTTATCCTCTTTTCATAAAATATGTATTACTTATTACCAAACCTCTTTCTACACATAGCTCAATTAATGGCTCCCCATTTACATTTACCCTGGCACCCCAAATTTACCTACTACTCCATCCACAACATTTTTACCCACTTTAGCATTAAGATCCCCAACCACAATTACTCTCTCACTTGGTTCAAAACTCCCCACACACTCAACATTTCCCAAAATCTCTCTCTCTCTCTACACTTCTCTCTTCTCCAGGTGCATAAACACTTACTATAACCCACTTTTCACATCCAACCTTTATTTTACTCACATAATCCTTGCATTTATACATTTATATTCCTTCTTTACCTGCCATAACTGATTATTCAACATTATTGCCACTCCTTCTTTAGCTCTAACTCTATTTGAAACCCCTGATCTAATCCCATTTATTTCTCCCCACTGAAACTCTCCTACCCCTTCAGCTTTGTCTCACTTAAAGCCAGGACATCCAGCTTCTTTTCATTCATAACATCTACAATCATCTCTTTCTTATCATTCGCACAACATCCACGCACATTCAAACATCCCACTTTGACGATTTTCTTCTTCTTCTTTTTAGTAAGCTATACAGGAAAAGGGGTTACTAGCCCATTGTTCCGGCATTTTAGTTGACTTTTACACACGCATGGCTTACGGAGGAAAGATTCTTATTCCACTTCCCCATGGATATGAAAGGGAAAAGCAATAAGAACAAGAACTATTAAGATAAAATCAAAGAAAACTCAGATGAGTGTGTATACAATAAACGTGTACATGTTTGCGTAGTGTGACCTAAGTGTAAGTAGAAGTAGCAAGACGTACCTGAAATCTTGCATGTTTATGAGACAGAAAAAAAGACACCAGCAATCCTACCATCATGTAAAACAGTTTCAGGTTTCTGTTTCACAGTCACCTGGCAGGATGGTAGTACCTCCCTGAGTGGTTGCTGTCTACCAACCTACTACCTAATATATAAATAATATATATAAATAATATATATAAATAGCATGAAAAATTTGATCCTGTATAGTTCTTAAGTAATTTTATATCAGTCAAGTAATGTATGTTTTTTTTTTTATCTTTCTCTTTAGGAAATAGCTGTCCCTCTGCAAGTGTGTGTGCGGCGTCTAGTAGAAGTGGGCCTTTTTGAAGAGGGTCTGTTTCGAGTGGCTGGTAGCACTTCCAAGGTACGCCGCCTCAAGGGAGCCTTTGATGCTAACTTGGTTACGAATGAAGCTCTAGCTCAAGTGGACGAGCATGATCGTGACTATGACGTCCATGTCGTTGCAGGCACACTCAAGTGCTACCTGCGAGAGTTACCAGAACCCCTTTTAACTCATTTTCTCCATGATCAGTGGTTAGAAGCTGTGAGGCAGACTGATCACCAGCTACGTCTCAAAGCCCTATGGCTTGTTGTGAACCAGCTCCCACCTGCCAATTTGGCCAATCTTAGATACCTTGTGAAGTTCCTAGCTAAATTGGCAGCAAATTCTAGTTGTAATAAAATGTCCCCAAGCAACATTGCTATAGTTATGGCTCCTAACCTGATTTGGGATCAGCGGGATTCTGAGGAGCAACCAGATATGTCAACCCTGGGCCGTAACATGAGCCTTACCGGTGACTATCGGTCCATTGTTGACCATCTTGTGGAATATAGTGATTACTCTTTAAGGAGGACATAGATTTTGGTGTAATACCACGAGTGCCTCCTTCACCCTCAAGACTTCATACTGAGCCTAATGGCTCTTACCTCTGCCGGCTCAGCATGGTCGACCGGCACCCCAAACCCACCGGCGAAATGCCAGTTCAGATCTATCTAGCCGTATAGATAGCATGAGCTCTTCATTAATTGTTGCTCCAACATCTGACTCGATGTGAAAGCCCCAAGCAGCCACAGAGAACAAAAAGCAAGCACCTAGACCTCCACAAGCTAGACCGTCAAGCACACATGGATCCTTTGTATAGGCAGCCAAGATGGGCAAATATCAGGAGGAGCACAAACAGTGCCTCAGGTTCACCAGAGCAGGCTCGAAGTAATACCCCACCTCGAGAAACCATGTCGCAGATCTTTGTGCCGGCACCTGCTGCAGACTTCACCATAGCAATAGTATCAGGAGACCAACTGCAGAACCTCCCAAGCCTCCTGGAGCCCCTACTAAACCTCCCAGACCTAGCCCTCCTACTGTTGAACATCTAGAAAGGTCAGTAATAGCCCAACAATATTCAGAGTATAAGACTGAAACCAAAGTAGTTCCTCTTGGATTTGAGCAAATTCATACGTGTAAGGAGACAGATATAAATTGTGACGAGAGTGAAGTTGTCTTGCGGAAAAAAGACACTGGTGAAGGACCAGGTCCCATAGGTTTTATAGTGGATGGTAAGATGGAAAGAGAGGATGGGGATTCTTCCCGATCCTTTCGTAAATCTTTAGAAAGTGTGTTACAGCATCAGGCTGCTGGGCAACCTGTTGCATTACCTCGCCACAGCTCCTCTTCATCCGTCAGCAGCGATGGAGAAACAATACCAGCAGGTGCCATTCCCTGCCACGTCTTGCCTCTGCTGGTGAGAGTACTTTACGTCCAGTGATACCTCCTACTCCAGTCCAACGCACCACCATTCCTTCCATTCCTGTAGCACAAACAGCCCAACGGATCACCAGGGATAGTAACCAGACTACTGCTCCAGATCGGCCTGAACTAATAGTAAGACTAATGCCCTCTAATGTTGTATAAGTATAGTAAAGTGGAATTAATGATAAGTAGATACAGCAAACCTTTATTGAAAATAATGCTTCTCAATAAGCAAAACATCAATTTTAATTAAAATATTTTGACTAAAAATCCATTACTATTTTAGAGGAAAATATCTAATCACTTAGATTTTATTACACTTTTCATGTGATTTTTTAAATACTATCTATCTATCAACAAGTCGGCCATTTCCACCGAGGAGGGTGGCCAAAAGGAAAAACGAAAGTTTCTCCTTTTACATTTAGTAATATATACAGGGAGAAGGGGTTACTAGCCCCTTGCTCCCAGCATTTTAGTCGCCTCTTACGACACGCATGGCTTACGGAGGAAGAATTCTATTCCACTTCCCCATGGAAGAGGAAATAAGAACTAGTAAGAAAATAGAAGAAAACCCAGAGGGGTGTGTATATATATATATGCTTGTACATGAATGTGAGTGTGATCTAAGTGTAAGAGAAGTAGCAAGATGTACCTGAAATCTGCATGTTTATGAGACAGAAAAAGACACCAGCAATCCTACCATCATGTAAAACAATTACAGGCTTTTGTTTTACACTCATTGCAGGATGGTAATCCCTGGACAGTTGCTGTCACAACCTACTACCTAGAAATTTTTTATATTAAAGTCCAGGGTTTATTCCCTGGACCCCAGCAATGAGTTCGCCCTCTCATCGCCTGGCAATGGCGAAAAAATATTAAAAAAAAGAAATGATTCTAAAACATTATTTTTGCATGATTCGGTATTCTGAGTGGTTTGCAACATTTTTTTTGACATTTTTAGCTAAAATACAAATTATTAATGAAGGTTTGTTTTCCATGTGTCTTTGATTTGCTAAGTGTTAATTACTGCCTTTATTTCAGTAGCCTCTGAGAATATTTCCTGCTTCATAAAGTTTTATCAGGTTGTCTCCATGAATTGTAAAGGAAACAAAAAGATGTGTACAAAAGGGGGAAGATTGTTGATTGGAAGAGAGAGCAATAATAATAATATATTTATTACAAGTACAGTGGACACTCCAAAACTCACCTTTTATGTAAGTTTATTATTGTAAGGGCTTTTATAAGTGTATTTTTGGGGGTCTGAAATGGACTAATCTAATTACATCATTCCTTATGGGAATAAATTCGTTTTGGGAACAGCACTTGAACAGCATTCTGGAATGAGAGTGAGTTTTGGAGTGTTCGAATGGAGGTCCACTGTACATGTAAAGGTATACAGACCATAGCTGACATCAGTGACATTACTATATAAAAGCCCCTTGTTATGCTGAGCATTTCGCAAATTAGGTCAGTGTCCCAGGATGCCACCCACTCCAGGACTAACACCCAGGTACCCATTTTACTGATGGGTGAACATGGACAACAGGGTAAAGAAACGGGGCCCAATGTTTCTACCCTCACCGTGAAGAGAGGCTTTTGCCACCAGAGCCCCATCCCTTTAATGGGTTTAAAATCAATCTAAGGGTAAGGGAAATGAAGACTGGATGGTGTGGTTAAAACTGGGGAAGGGATAACAAAAAATTAAGCTATAAGAAAAATTAAACAAAGATTAAAAGCACAATAATGTGACTGGAACAATACACAAATAACCCACACGAAAGAAAGAAATGTTGATGACGTGTGTGACTAACTAATGGTCCCAAATCAGACCAAACTCATCATAAGTTTCTTCTATGGCGTGGGGTTTGAGGAAGAGGGAGGAACAAAATGATAACAAAAAAAGAGAATGGATGAAATTGATGACAGAGAATGTGTTACCTCTTTTTGGGGTCACCCTATCTCAGTGAGAGACAGCCAATGTGTTAAAAAAAAAAAAATATGTGGGATGCTAATACTGGGTGCGGGGGAGTTTGGCCCTTATGTTAGGTAAATGGAACATGCAGCTAATATGACGTTTTTTAAATTTATGTTTCACTCTCCAGGAGCTTTGTCAGGCCACCGAGGGCAAACGTTTGCCACAATAATGTATGTCACATAGTTGTATCGTTTCCCCATTTACCTAACATTTTGTCTAATTATCCATTATTACGAGCATGAATTTTTCTTATTTATTTTGAACCCCAGTATGGAGTCTTTCTTTGTACCATTGTCATTCACTCCACTTTACTATGTTGAAGAAAAGTTTCATGATATCTCTGAGTCATTTTTGTGCAGTTTCCAGTTATCTCTTATCTTGTTGCATCCCTGGCACTAAAATAGCTTCCTTGTACAGTGGACCCCGCCTAACAGCACCGGAAATGTACATGTTAAGTATAATATTGTAAGTGCTTGGGAAGTTTTTTTTGGGGGTCTGAAATAGATAACCTACATGACATTATTTCAAGGAAGTAAATTGTTGGGTAGGCACTGAGCAGGCTTCTGGAATGAATTTTGCTCGTTAGGCGGGGCCCACTGTATTACTTGGTAAATCTGCTGAACTCACTATACCCTTAAAATGGCCTGAATTCCTTAAATTTGACAGTGGACTTTGATGTGCAAAAAAAATTTCTAATTCAATTTGAACACATTTTCCAGTTAGCTATAACAAATTTACTACCCTAGTTGGTAAATCTGCTGGGGGTTCATATCAGCCCCCCAAAATTTTTTGAAACTCTTCAAAATTTGGCATGTCATTTTCCGTGATGGAACGGGTAAATAATTACATTGCAAATTTTAAAAATGCGGACTGCCTATATTTTTTTATTCCCCATGATATTTTTATGAAACGTATTTTAAAAAGTTGTGGCATAGATGACATTTTGATATCTAAGATGGTGCAAGTCAGAGTATTACGGGTACATAATGGGTCCGGGGTCTGGGTTCAACATTGTTTAGCAAGTTGCAGTGGTAATGAACTATGTATTGAATTAGAAAAATTTGAACAATTTTAAAAAGTTTATCCCGTTGAATTTGAACAAGCATTACAATGTAATTATTTTGTGGTTATAAATGGGCAAATCCAGGGTTTTTTCCCCAGAATGTTAATAATGCCACTGTAGATAAAATACTCTCTAATTTCTTGACCATTTGTGAGCAAGTTGTTTCTGAATATTTGATTTGTTTATATACAGTCAACCCTCCATTTTGTTATCTCTGTTTTGTGTTTATTTCGGCAGTTTTTTGGAAATTTTACCTCCGTTTTGGGATTACCCCGTTTTCGTTCATGGTATGGAATGTCCAGTGCCCAGCACACATACAAAAACCCAAAAACCCGCCTCCCACGCACATTCTCAGGCATGTGCATTGTTTCTGGTTAGTGAACATTATTGGGTTCATCAAACATTTCTTAACAATCCTTGTTTTTGGTTGATTATTTGTGTGACTCTAAAAAACCCATGGGCCCAAAGAAAGCTAGTGTCAGTCCTTTGGTGAAAGTGAGGAACACCATAGAATTAAAGAAAGAAATCGTCAAAGTATAAAATAAAAAGATTAAGGCTTAAAGCCAGTGATAAAGTTAGAAACAGTGTAAAAAAAGTTAAATTTCTCGATAGAAAAAAAACGACCGAAATTCTCTTCCATTGTTTGTTTGAGCAGTAAAGGGACATAGACCAGGCCTCCCCCCCGCCAACATCTCCAAGGAATGTAAATATTTTTATTTATATAAGGGGAATATTTCTTATTTATAAATTAAAGTGTAAATATTTATTTATAAATTAAAGTGTAAATATTTATTTATAAAAAAGTGTAAATATTTATTTATAAATTAAAGGAAATATTTATTTATAAATTAAAAGTAAATATTTTTTATAAATTAAATGTTTTTATTTTAAAATTGTGAAAAACTTTTTTTTTTAGAGCTGGTGGCGGGCCGCTTTTTGCCCCCGACCAAACAGCAGTGGCCCTTTCCCAAACAACAAAAACTACCGCCAGTAAATAACAGTTCTCTCATACATAATGCCATATTTTTTTTCTATATATATCATGTTTTTTTTTTATTTTTGTTTTTATGTCATATTAGATGAAAATTTGATAGATAAATAACCGAAAGTTTATATTAGTGTCGTTTTTAAGAGCTATCTTGTCCGCCTCCAAACTCTCCTGCCCTTCATAAAAAAAACCGTTGTTGTTGTAGCCCGGGGGGGAAGTTTTGTTAATCCGTGAATGGAAAGAAGGGGGTGGGTGGTGATGAAGGCAGTGGTGGTAAAGGAGTCTTAAGTAATGAGAGGTGGTAAACAAATTAAATAAACGAGAGAGAATGAGAGGTAGAAGGGGTTGGGGTGTTGTAAACAAACCCCTTTTTTTTTACCAGCCTGGACAGGGGAATTAATTTGTTCCTCCGTGGCGACTGGAAAGAAAAAAACCAATGCAGTTTTCATTACAAACCCTTTTTTTTATACTAATACGTCGAAGGAGGAAAAAGGGAAGATGTTTTCATAGCTGGACCAGGCCCGCCACCACCTCCTCCCCAGCCCCACAGTAATGACATATCATATTTTATTCATTCTAAGTGTATATCAGGTTTTTGTTATTTATATTTTTTTATGTCATATTAGATGAATTGTGATAGATAAATAAGCCGGAGTGATATTAGTGTCAAATTGAACATTTTTTTCTGCCTCCCAACACTAAATTCCCCCCCCCTCTCTCCTCTTCCATACACCAACAAAATTAAAAAAAAAGTTGATGTTAAATTTATTTATACATGTTATTAGTGCTTTATATTTTTTTGTCATTCTTTTCTGTATAAAATCTATATTTAATCTAAAAAACTATTTTTTTTGAAACCCGGGTGTAAAGGGTTTTAATTAATTTTCCCCCATTATTTCTTAGGGGAAAAAATGGTTTCAGTTTTCTTTTCCAGTTTTAGTGCCCCCCTCAGGAACAGATTATGCAAAAAAAATGGAGGGTTGACTGTAAAACTTTTTTTCCCTAATGACAGGGGGGCGTGACAGTAGTTCCTCTGGAAAATTTTTAAAAATTGGGTGAAAACCCCCCGGGGGCCCCCTGAACCCCACCCAAAAGGGAAAAAAAAAGGGGACATCCAAGAGTCTGCTGATATTGTTGCATGCACGATAGACATGTATGACAGTGATGAGGAAAAGGACTGAGGGGGTGTCACTTTCCGTCTTGTCTCAAATTAATGAATTATTTAAAGATTTTTCTTATTATTGTCCTCAGATTACTAGCTGAGAGTTCAAAGTTGTAATCCCCCTTTTGTCCTTAAAAGCATATGCTTTTGCCAATTCATCAGTTCAATAATGTTTTAAAAGCCAGGGGGAAACCACATAAATGTTAGGGGAAATCAAGGAAATTCATTTTTTTTATTTTTTTTCAAAAAAATTTAAAAAAAAATTTAATATTGTTTTAGCAAAGACCAGACAAACCAGACCAAAAACCCGGCCTGATCCCCCTTTTCAACAATCCCCAAAACCCCCACCCAAACCCCCCAAACCCGGGGAACGCCCAGCAGGGCCGCAGGGGGCCTTTTGTTGTCAGCTCTGGTTTTTTTTGGCCAAAAAGGGCCGGGGGGATCAGGTGATTAGTAGCACATGGAATAATTCCACCTATGGTTTTAAAAATAAAAAATTTGTATAACATTGATATTGGGGTTGGGGTATGAATATGCCCGAAAATTTTGTGAATAATGCTGAATATCTTGAATATTTTTTTAAAGGATTCGGGGGAAACCGGGGTTTTGGGGTTTTGTCCTGGGGAAAGGGGAAAAATTTTCTGCACTTTAAAAAGGGGGGGATGGGGATTGGCAGTTTGGGGACTTTAAACCTATCTGAGCAACTCTGCAAAGACAGTGATTATGTATGAGTGAGGTGAAAGTGTTGGGGAAGGATGAAAGTATTTTCTTTTGGGTCCCCCCTGCCTCGGGGGGAGACGATCTACGTTTAAAAAAAAAAAAAAATCTCTTGATTTTTTTTTTTTTGTTTTCCCCATTTAGCATGTTTTTTACAAAACCCCCCGGGTTACAAACCCTTTTTGACCAGTTTGCATACCAAAAAAATGTAGAGCTGATTTTTTTCTATTCTGTTTATTACAATATACAGTATACCCTGTAAAAACTTTAAAAAAAAACACCAGAAAGAAAAAAGTGAAAAAGGGAAAATTAAAAAAAATGTAAAAAATGGTTGACAAAACCCCCTACCTTTAGTGCTCTTCACTTAGTCCCCCCTTTGTTTCCCCCCGTGGTCTTAGGAAGGAACTTTTTTTAAAAGAAGAGAGGCTGTATTTGGCCCGGGGGGGTAAAAAAATGCAGATTGAAGGAACATCTGAACTCTGATGTCAGCACAATTATGAAGACACCCCAAAAAATTTGAATAAATAAAAGTTTTTACCCCTTTTTTTGGGTTTTTCCCTACCTTGGTGGGAGATATTCGGTATGTTAGACAGGGGAATGTCCTTAAACAACCTTATATTATAAATATTCCTTGGCACACAGAAACTGGTGTAATTAAGGGGGGCCGAAATCAAGGGTTTGACACCGAAGGAAAAGGTGGTGAGTGAGAAGGGGAAGATACTGGAGCACCAGTGCTGGAGACTGCCCATGTGGGGGCCCGTTGACAAGCAGCAGGTAGCCATTGTCCAAGTGGTTGGTGCTGGAGGTGGTGGCAGGGGGGCTGCTGCTACTACTACTGCTGCTGCTGTTCCAGGTGAGACTTTTTTTCCCGCCTCCCCCATTCAAGCCCCCCTTAAGGGGGGGGTTGATGCTGATGATGGAGTCTTGGTTCAGGAAATTGTAGCTGCCATCACTTTACTTTACACTTGTCCTTCCCCGGGGCTTTGTAACTTTTTTTTGATCTCACCCCACAAATATAATAATGAGACTCATTTTTGATCCTTTTTTTTTTTTTTTTTGCACATTTTCATTTCCTTCTCTTGTTTTAATTAAATCTTGGGGATGTCATATATTATCATTACTAGATTGTCTAATTCCTCCTGCCTTTTTCTACACTGTTCACCTTCCTTTTTGTTTTTTTTTTATCATTGCATTACTTTATTTTTTTTTACCTTTTGCTTTCTTGTTTTTCTATACATATTTGTTTATCTTGCTCATACAGTGGGGGAAACCTTTTGGTTTTTATGCCCCAGTTTTCGTAAGATTCAGTTTTCAACAAATTTTTTTTGGGGAAAAAATTTTTCCCAGTTTTCGTACAACGCTCAAATTTTTAAAATTAAAATGGTCCGTCCTGCGTCCGCATGACTCGGCCACCAAGCACCCCACAAAGCATCCCATGTGTTCATGGGGGCAGTCTGGGGCCCTTTTTTCCGTTTTGTGAGCATCACC
>WNWK01039476.1:0-17435 GCA_009830355.1 Cherax destructor
TGCATGTGTTTTTTTCAGTTAATTTGTGCTTTCAGTACTTCGGCGTGTTGGACCGAGCAGCCAAGGTATGGTCTCAGTCTTGCATTAAGCGGTTAGTGTGGTGGAGCAGACTGAATCGCCCAGTACCCATTCAGAACTTCTTGTCCTTGTTGGTGCATTCTTGGTGTTAAGTACGGAACATTTTGGAACAATTGTGTATTCTGCTTCAATGAAGGCAGGTTGATGTGAAATAATGTCCTATTCCTCATCTAGTCTTCCCATGGTGACGTCATAAAGTGACCTTCATGGAGGCAAGTATTAGTGGTGACCTTGCCCGGTTCAGGTCCTCTAATGTCTTGATATCACGTGTCTGACAGTGATGGTGACTGGCGTTTGAAACACAGTTCTTGCCTCTCAGGAAGTCAGATTTGAAATCCCGTTCTTGCTGTAGTGCGTGGTGGTCATAGTTTTCAGCCTGTTGTCGTCGGTGCAGACGAAAGAAGCCTTATCAGGATAGCTAATTTTACTTGCAGACTGCTAACGAGACGCATAGCTTAGTGGTCAACTCCACTGGATCGCCCTGTTGGTTTGTCATGTGTTAAAGAAATCCCCAGGATCCGGATGCAAACTGGAGGTAGGAGTGGCGTTGATGTGTGGAATCATCAAAAGTTCAGGTAAGCCCGGTGGGTCGGGGAGTTGGACAGCTGAAGAGTGTGGAGGAAGGTCTTATCGTAGATAAAGTGCAGGGCTTGCTGGAGCGATAGGGGACAGGGCTGGAGATCGGAACTGAAGATCGGATCAGGCGTGTAGAAGGTGTACCTCTGCTGTCCTAAGTACTAGCTGGTGACAACTGGCGGCTGGCGGGGTTGACGGGACTGGGACTTGCAGTTGATGGTGGTGTGATTCGTCGTGGCTGTCGTGGCTGTTCTGGAGGTGATTTTGGGGGCCGTTTGTTTTTAAACGTGGTTTGTTCATGACGTCAATGTGACTCTGGGTGAAAAGGGGCACGCTCTGGACTTTTTAGCATCTCGGGTTCAGTACAGTGTCTCTGTTTCCCTTAGTGGTATGGTGGAACTTGACTTTCCGTTTAGCAGTCTTGTGTTTCATTTGTATGGCGTCTTACTTGCATCAGCGGTGAGAGGCAGCAAATGAATCTATTGTTTGGTGTTCTCTCATCTGTGAATATTTTGATTTCTGGGTGGGGGTTCGTTGTCGATAGTAGCTTCTGTTGAAGTGTTGTGGTGGTGGTGGGGCAGGTGCTGGGGGTGGTGTCGGCGTCTGGGGTTCTGATTGGTCCATCTCCATGGTGAGGAGCTTGAGGTGGTGGTGGTGGTGGGCTGCGGCTGTGTTTGACACTTTGAATTAAGTGGCACTGGTGCCTGTGATGTCAGCTGATGGTGGTGAGCTGGGATGAACGGGCATATTATTAAGTTCAAAGATCGTTGATGACAGTGTTGAAGGCGGTTCCCATTTGGCCATGTGGCATCATCAGTACTGATCTTTTGGTGTCCATTGTTGGTGGTGCGACCGTTGGTGGGTTAGTGGCTTTGAGAATCTTAGTGGTGTTGGTGGATCTTGGCGTGGCAGATTGTTTTGGTTTATTAATTTTGCTTTCAGTACTACGGCGTGTGGCGTTTGAGAACACAGTCCTCTTAGCCCTCATTGCAGGAAGTCAGATTTGAAATCCCGTTCTTGAAGCTTGGTAGTAGCAGTGGTGGTCAGTAGTTTTTCAGCCTCGTTGTCGTCGGTGCAGACGACAATGAAGGCCGTCTTGAGTGTCAGGATAGCAGTGAATTTTACTTGCAGACTGCTGCTAACAGCAGACGCAAGTGCTACTTAGTGAGTCATTATACTCCACTAGCAGGCGATCTTGACCCTGTTGGAGTATTGCATCATAGTGGTGATGCTACACAGACGCAGTAAGGTTCCCTCCCAACGGGGATCGCAGGGATGACAATACTGGGAATGTGAGGTGCACAGGTGTGCAGTTGAGTGTGTGTGAGGAATCGAATCGAATAAGTTCAGGTAAGACCCACAGGTGGGTCGAGAGGAAGTGTGGACAGCTGAAGAGTAGTCGGTGAGAGGAAGGTCTTGAGTCGTAGATAAAGTGCCAGGGCTTAACCCGCTGCGGAGCGATAGGGGACAGGGCTGGAGATCAGGAACTGAAGATCAGGAATTTGCAGGCGATGTAGAAGGTGTTACGCTGCTGGCTGCATCACTGCACAAGTACTAGCTGGTGACAAGGCTGGCGGCTGGCGTGGGTTGACAGGACTGGACTTGCAGTTTGATGGTGAGGTGCTTGATTACGTCGTGGCTGTCGTGGCTGTTACTGGAGTGTGATTTAATGGCGGGAGCCGTTTGTTAGCTTTTAAACGTGGCTTTGTTCATGACGTCAATGTAGACTCTGGAGTTGAAATATTGTGGGTCTGTACTTGCCTCTGGACTGTTTTTAGCATCTCAGCGAGTGTCAGTACAGTGTCTCTAGTTTCACCGTCTTCTAGTGGTATGGTAGCGAACTTGACTTTCCGTTTAGCAGTCTTGTGTGTAGTTCATTTAAGTATAGGTCGTCTTCACTTGCATCAGCGGTGTAGAAGGCAGCAAACCTGAATGCTATGTGTCTTGGTGTTCTCTCATCTGTGAATATTTTTGATTTCTGGGTGGTGGAGATTGCGGTATGTCGATAGTAGCTTCTGTTGAGAGTGTTGTGGTGGTGGTGGCGGCAGGTGCTGGCGGTGGTGGTGTCGGCGTCTGCGCGGTCTCTGATTGGTCCATCTCCATGGTGGAGGGAGGCTGAGGTGGTGGTGGTGGTGGCGGCTGCGGCTGTGTTGGCTGAGCAGGCGTTGTGATATTAAGTGGCGCACTGGTGCACTTGATGATGTCAGCTGATGGTGGTGAGTCTGGGAAGTTGAACTTGGGCATATTATTAAGTTCAAAGATCTCGTTGATGACAGTGTTGAAGGAGCCAGGATTCGCCATGTTGGCCATGTGGGCATATATCATGCAGTACTGGATCTTTGTGGTGTCCATTGTTGGTGGTGTAGCGACTGCGTTGGTGGGTGGTAGTGTGGCTTTGAGAATCTTAGTGGTGTTGGACTGGATCTTGGCGATGGCAGCATATGTAGGTGACTTATGCTGTGCTTTTTTCAGGTTAACTTCTTGTGCTTTCTTCAGTACTTCACGGCGTGTTGGACAACGAGCAGCCAAGGTATGGTGCTCAGTCTTGCAGTTAAGACACTTGGGTTGAGTGGTGGTGGAGCAGGACTTGTAATCGTGGCCTTCAGTACCGCAGTTTGTGCAGAATTTCTTGTCCTTGTTGGTGCATTCCTTGGTGCTGTGTAAGTACGAGAAGCAGTTGTAGCATTGTGGAACAATTGTGTATCTTTCTGCTTCAATGAAGGCAGGGTTGATGTGAAAGTAATGTACTGCTATTCCCTCATCTAGTGCTTTCTCCGCCATGGTGACGTCAGTAAAGGTGACCTTCATCATGGACGGAGCAGTAGGTATTTTTAGAATGGAGTCGACCTTTGCCCAGGGTTCAGGTCCTCTATAGATGTCTTGATATCAGCGATGTCTTGAGCAGTGATGAGTTAGTCTAGGCGTTTGAGGAACACAGTCCTCTTAGCCCTCATTGCAGGGGAAGTCCAGATTTGAAATCCCCGTTCTTGAAGCTTGGTAGTAGCAGTGGTGGTCAGTAGTTTTTCAGCCTCGTTGTCGTCGGTGCAGACGACAATGAAGGCCGCCTTGAGTGTCAGGATAGCAGTGAATTTTACTTGCAGATGCTGCTAACAGCAGACGCAAGTGCTAGCTTAGTGGAGTCATTTATAACTCCACTAGCAGGCTTGATCTTGACCCTGTTGGAGTATTGCATCATGGTGGTGATGCTACACAGACGCAGTAAAGGTTCCCCTCCCCAACGGGGATCGCAGGGATGACAATACTGGAATGTGAGAGGTGCACAGGTGAGTGTGTGTGTGTGTGTGTGTGTGTGTGTGTGTGTGTGTGGAGAATCGAATCGAATCGAATAAGTTCAGGTAAGACCCACAGGTGGGTCGAGAGGAATGTGGACAGCTGAAGAGTAGTCGGTGAGAGGAAGGTCTTGAGTCGTAGATAAAAGTGCCAGGGCTTAACCCAGCTGCGGAGCGATAGGGGACAGGAGCTTGAGATCAGGAACTGAAGATCAGAATTTGCAGGCGATGTAGAAGGTGTTACGCTGCTGGCTGCATCACTGCACAGAAGTACTAGCTGGTGACAAGGCTGGCGGCTGGCGTGGGTTGACAGGGACTGGGACTTGCAGTTTGATGGTGAGGTGCTTGATTACGTCGTGGCTGTCGTGGCTGTTACTGGAGTGTGATTTAATGGCGGGAGCCGTTTGTTAGCTTTTTAAACGTGGCTTTGTTCATGACGTCAATGTAGACTCTGGAGTTGAAATATTGTGGGTCTGTACTTGCCTCTGAGACTGTTTTTAGCATCTCAGCGAGTGTCAGTACAGTGTCTCTAGTTTCACCGTCTTCTAGTGGTATGGTAGCGAACTTGACTTTTCCGTTTAGCAGTCTTGTGTAGTTCATTTAAGTATAGGTCGTCTTCACTTGCATCAGCGGTGTAGAAGGCAGCAAACCTGAATGCTATGTGTCTTGGTGTTCTCTCATCTGTGAATATTTTTGATTTCTTGGGTGGTGGAGATTGCGGTATGTCGATAGTAGCTTCTGTTGAGAGTGTTGTGGTGGTGGTGGCGGCAGGTGCTGGCGGTGGTGGTGTCGGCGTCTGCGCGGTCTCTGATTGGTCCATCTCCATGGTGGAGGGAGGAGCTTGAGGTGGTGGTGGTGGTGGCGGCTGCGGCTGTGTTGGCTGAGCAGGCGTTGTGATATTAAGTGGCGCACTGGTGCACTTGATGATGTCAGCTGATGGTGGTGAGTCTGGGAAGTTGAACTTGGGCATATTATTAAGTTCAAAGATCTCGTTGATGACAGTGTTGAAGGAGCCAGGATTCGCCATGTTGGCCATGTGGGCATATATCATGCAGTACTGGATCTTTGTGGTGTCCATTGTTGGTGGTGTAGCGACTGCGTTGGTGGGTGGTAGTGTGGCTTTGAGAATCTTAGTGGTGTTGGACTGGATCTTGGCGATGGCAGCTATGTAGGTGACTTATGCTGTGCTTTTTTCAGGTTAACTTCTTGTGCTTTCTTCAGTACTTCACGGCGTGTTGGACAACGAGCAGCCAAGGTATGGTGCTCAGTCTTGCAGTTAAGACACTTGGGTTGAGTGGTGGTGGAGCAGGACTTGTAATCGTGGCCTTCAGTACCGCAGTTTGTGCAGAATTTCTTGTCCTTGTTGGTGCATTCCTTGGTGCTGTGTAAGTACGAGAAGCAGTTGTAGCATTGTGGAACAATTGTGTATCTTTCTGCTTCAATGAAGGCAGGGTTGATGTGAAAGTAATGTACTGCTATTCCCTCATCTAGTGCTTTCTCCGCCATGGTGACGTCAGTAAAAGGGGACCTTCATCATGGACGGAGCAGTAGGTATTTTTAGAATGGAGTCGACCTTTGCCCAGGGGTTCAGGTCCTCTATAGATGTCTTGATATCAGCGATGTCTTGAGCAGTGATGAGTGAGTCTAGGCGTTTGAGGAACACAGTCCTCTTAGCCCTCATTGCAGGGAAGTCCAGATTTGAAATCCCGTTCTTGAAGCTTGGTAGTAGCAGTGGTGGTCAGTAGTTTTTCAGCCTCGTTGTCGTCGGTGCAGACGACAATGAAGGCCGCCTTGAGTGTCAGGATAGCAGTGAATTTTACTTGCAGACTGCTGCTAACAGCAGACGCAAGTGCTAGCTTAGTGGAGTCATTTATAACTCCACTAGCAGGCTTGATCTTGACCCTGTTGGAGTATTGCATCATGGTGGTGATGCTACACAGACGCAGTAAAGGTTCCCCTCCCCAACGGGGATCGCAGGGATGACAATACGGGGAATGTGAGAGGTGCACAGGTGAGTGTGTGTGTGTGTGTGTGTGTGTGTGTGTGTGTGTGTGTGGAGGAATCGAATCGAATCGAATAAGTTCAGGTAAGACCCACAGGTGGGTCGAGAGGAAGTGTGGACAGCTGAAGAGTAGTCGGTGAGAGGAAGGTCTTGAGTCGTAGATAAAAGTGCCAGGGCTTAACCCAGCTGCGGAGCGATAGGGGACAGGAGCTGGAGATCAGGAACTGAAGATCAGGAATTTGCAGGCGATGTAGAAGGTGTTACGCTGCTGGCTGCATCACTGCACAGAAGTACTAGCTGGTGACAAGGCTGGCGGCTGGCGTGGGTTGACAGGGACTGGGACTTGCAGTTTGATGGTGAGGTGCTTGATTACGTCGTGGCTGTCGTGGCTGTTACTGGAGTGTGATTTAATGGCGGGAGCCGTTTGTTAGCTTTTAAACGTGGCTTTGTTCATGACGTCAATGTAGACTCTGGAGTTGAAATATTGTGGGTCTGTACTTGCCTCTGAGACTGTTTTAGCATCTCAGCGAGTGTCAGTACAGTGTCTCTAGTTTCACCGTCTTCTAGTGGTATGGTAGCGAACTTGACTTTTCCGTTTAGCAGTCTTGTGTGTAGTTCATTTAAGTATAGGTCGTCTTCACTTGCATCAGCGGTGTAGAAGGCAGCAAACCTGAATGCTATGTGTCTTGGTGTTCTCTCATCTGTGAATATTTTTGATTTCTTGGGTGGTGGAGATTGCGGTATGTCGATAGTAGCTTCTGTTGAGAGTGTTGTGGTGGTGGTGGCGGCAGGTGCTGGCGGTGGTGGTGTCGGCGTCTGCGCGGTCTCTGATTGGTCCATCTCCATGGTGGAGGGAGGAGCTTGAGGTGGTGGTGGTGGTGGCGGCTGCGGCTGTGTTGGCTGAGCAGGCGTTGTGATATTAAGTGGCGCACTGGTGCACTTGATGATGTCAGCTGATGGTGGTGAGTCTGGGAAGTTGAACTTGGGCATATTATTAAGTTCAAAGATCTCGTTGATGACAGTGTTGAAGGAGCCAGGATTCGCCATGTTGGCCATGTGGGCATATATCATGCAGTACTGGATCTTTGTGGTGTCCATTGTTGGTGGTGTAGCGACTGCGTTGGTGGGTGGTAGTGTGGCTTTGAGAATCTTAGTGGTGTTGGACTGGATCTTGGCGATGGCAGCATATGTAGGTGACTTATGCTGTGCTTTTTTCAGGTTAACTTCTTGTGCTTTCTTCAGTACTTCACGGCGTGTTGGACAACGAGCAGCCAAGGTATGGTGCTCAGTCTTGCAGTTAAGACACTTGGGTTGAGTGGTGGTGGAGCAGGACTTGTAATCGTGGCCTTCAGTACCGCAGTTTGTGCAGAACTTCTTGTCCTTGTTGGTGCATTCCTTGGTGCTGTGTAAGTACGAGAAGCAGTTGTAGCATTGTGGAACAATTGTGTATCTTTCTGCTTCAATGAAGGCAGGGTTGATGTGAAAGTAATGTACTGCTATTCCCTCATCTAGTGCTTTCTCCGCCATGGTGACGTCAGTAAAGGTGACCTTCATCATGGACGGAGCAGTAGGTATTTTTAGAATGGAGTCGACCTTTGCCCAGGGGTTCAGGTCCTCTATAGATGTCTTGATATCAGCGATGTCTTGAGCAGTGATGAGCGAGTCTAGGCGTTTGAGGAACACAGTCCTCTTAGCCCTCATTGCAGGGGAAGTCCAGATTTGAAATCCCCGTTCTTGAAGCTTGGTAGTAGCAGTGGTGGTCAGTAGTTTTTCAGCCTCGTTGTCGTCGGTGCAGACGACAATGAAGGCCGCCTTGAGTGTCAGGATAGCAGTGAATTTTACTTGCAGACTGCTGCTAACAGCAGACGCAAGTGCTAGCTTAGTGGAGTCATTTATAACTCCACTAGCAGGCTTGATCTTGACCCTGTTGGAGTATTGCATCATGGTGGTGATGCTACACAGACGCAGTAAAGGTTCCCCTCCCCAACGGGGATCGCAGGGATGACAATACTGGGAATGTGTGAGGTGCACAGGTGTGTCTGATATGTCAATCAAATCAATCAAGTCTAGGTAAGACCCACAAGTGGGTGAGCGGGGAAGTGTGGACAGCTGAAGAGAAGTCGGTGAGAGGAATGTCTTGAGTCGTAGATAAAGTGCCAGGGCTTAACCCAGCTGCGGAGCGATAGGGGACAGGAGCTGGAGATCAGGATCTTGCAGGCGATGTAGAAGACATGGAGATGATGGCTGATCTGGCTGCTGCATGCTGCTATACTCTTGGGAAGTGGCTGGTGACGATGCTGGACTCTGGCTTGGGTTGACAGTGGAGGTCAGGGTGGCTTGGCATGTAGTATTTCTAGGTGATGAGATGCTGGTCTATGTCAGGGTGTTACTGGTTTTTCTAGAGTGTGTCTATTCTCGGGTTCCATTTGTTAACTTCTTGAATGTGGCTTTGTTCACGACGTCAACGAGTACTTTGGCGTTGTAATAGTCGGCGTCTGTAACTGCATCTGAGACTCCCTTTAGTACCTCAGCAAGTGTCAATATCTTGTTTGGTTGTTGTATTTCTCCAGCGGGAAATGGGATGGTTGCGTATTTGACTCTGCCATTTATCAGCCGTGTATGCAGTTCTAGCAAGGGTAGGTCGCCTCCATTTACATCAGCAGTGTAGAATCGAGCTCCATTGAATGTTATGTGGTGGTGGGATGTTGTCTCTTCTGTGAATGTTGTCTGTTTCTTGGTTGGTGGAGGTACAATAGTGACTACACTTGCTTCTGCAGAGAGTGTTGTGGTGGTGGAGGAAGTTGCTGGTGGAGTCGGCGCGTGTGCGGTCTCTGATTGGTCCGTCTCCATGCGAGAGGGAGGAGCTTGAGGTGGTGGTGCACGATCATTTCAACTGCACACCTGTGCACCTCACACATTCCCAGTATTGTCATCCCTGCGATCCCCGTTGGGGAGGGGAACCAGTACTGCATGATATATGCCCACATGGCCAACATGGCGAATCCTGGCTCCTTCAACACTGTCATCAACGAGATCTTTGAACTTAATAATATGCCCAAGTTCAACTTCCCAGACTCACCACCATCAGCTGACATCATCAAGTGCACCAGTGCGCCACTTAATATCACAACGCCTGCTCAGCCAACACAGCCGCAGCCGCCACCACCACCACCACCTCAAGCTCCTCCCTCCACCATGGAGATGGACCAATCAGAGACCGCGCAGACGCCGACACCACCACCGCCAGCACCTGCCGCCACCACCACCACAACACTCTCAACAGAAGCTACTATCGACATACCGCAATCTCCACCACCCAAGAAATCAAAAATATTCACAGATGAGAGAACACCAAGACACATAGCATTCAGGTTTGCTGCCTTCTACACCGCTGATGCAAGTGAAGACGACCTATACTTAAATGAACTACACACAGACTGCTAAACGGAAAAGTCAAGTTCGCTACCATACCACTAGAAGACGGTGAAACTAGAGACACTGTACTGACACTCGCTGAGATGCTAAAAACAGTCTCAGAGGCAAGTACAGACCCACAATATTTCAACTCCAGAGTCTACATTGACGTCATGAACAAAGCCACGTTTAAAAAGCTAACAAACGGCTCCCGCCATTAAATCACACTCCAGTAACAGCCACGACAGCCACGACGTAATCAAGCACCTCACCATCAAACTGCAAGTCCCAGTCCCTGTCAACCCACGCCAGCCGCCAGCCTTGTCACCAGCTAGTACTTCTGTGCAGTGATGCAGCCAGCAGCGTAACACCTTCTACATCGCCTGCAAATTCCTGATCTTCAGTTCCTGATCTCCAGCTCCTGTCCCCTATCGCTCCGCAGCTGGGTTAAGCCCTGGCACTTTATCTACGACTCAAGACCTTCCTCTCACCGACTACTCTTCAGCTGTCCACACTTCCTCTCGACCCACCTGTGGGTCTTACCTGAACTTATTCGATTCGATTCCTCCACACACACTCAACTGCACACCTGTGCACCTCACACATTCCCAGTATTGTCATCCCTGCGATCCCCGTTGGGGAGGGGAACCTTTACTGCGTCTGTGTAGCATCACCACCATGATGCAATACTCCAACAGGGTCAAGATCAAGCCTGCTAGTGGAGTTATAAATGACTCCACTAAGCTAGCACTTGCGTCTGCTGTTAGCAGCAGTCTGCAAGTAAAATTCACTGCTATCCTGACACTCAAGACGGCCTTCATTGTCGTCTGCACCGACGACAACGAGGCTGAAAAACTACTGACCACCACTGCTACTACCAAGCTTCAAGAACGGGGATTTCAAATCTGGACTTCCCCTGCAATGAGGGCTAAGAGGACTGTGTTCCTCAAACGCCTAGACTCACTCATCACTGCTCAAGACATCGCTGATATCAAGACATCTATAGAGGACCTGAACCCCTGGGCAAAGATTGACTCCATTCTAAAAATACCTACTGCTCCGTCCATGATGAAGGTCACCTTTACTGACGTCACCATGGCGGAGAAAGCACTAGATGAGGGAATAGCAGTACATTACTTTCACATCAACCCTGCCTTCATTGAAGCAGAAAGATACACAATTGTTCCACAATGCTACAACTGCTTCTCGTACTTACACAGCACCAAGGAATGCACCAACAAGGACAAGAAGTTCTGCACAAACTGCGGTACTGAAGGCCACGATTACAAGTCCTGCTCCACCACCACTCAACCCAAGTGTCTTAACTGCAAGACTGAGCACCATACCTTGGCTGCTCGTTGTCCAACACGCCGTGAAGTACTGAAGAAAGCACAAGAAGTTAACCTGAAAAAAGCACAGCATAAGTCACCTACATATGCTGCCATCGCCAAGATCCAGTCCAACACCACTAAGATTCTCAAAGCCACACTACCACCCACCAACGCAGTCGCTACACCACCAACAATGGACACCACAAAGATCCAGTACTGCATGATATATGCCCACATGGCCAACATGGCGAATCCTGGCTCCTTCAACACTGTCATCAACGAGATCTTTGAACTTAATAATATGCCCAAGTTCAACTTCCCAGACTCACCACCATCAGCTGACATCATCAAGTGCACCAGTGCGCCACTTAATATCACAACGCCTGCTCAGCCAACACAGCCGCAGCCGCCACCACCACCACCACCTCAAGCTCCTCCCTCCACCATGGAGATGGACCAATCAGAGACCGCGCAGACGCCGACACCACCACCGCCAGCACCTGCCGCCACCACCACCACAACACTCTCAACAGAAGCTACTATCGACATACCGCAATCTCCACCACCCAAGAAATCAAAAATATTCACAGATGAGAGAACACCAAGACACATAGCATTCAGGTTTGCTGCCTTCTACACCGCTGATGCAAGTGAAGACGACCTATACTTAAATGAACTACACACAAGACTGCTAAACGGAAAAGTCAAGTTCGTTACCATACCACTAGAAGACGGTGAAACTAGAGACACTGTACTGACACTCGCTGAGATGCTAAAAACAGTCTCAGAGGCAAGTACAGACCCACAATATTTCAACTCCAGAGTCTACATTGACGTCATGAACAAAGCCACGTTTAAAAGCTAACAAACGGCTCCCGCCATTAAATCACACTCCAGTAACAGCCACGACAGCCACGACGTAATCAAGCACCTCACCATCAAACTGCAAGTCCCAGTCCCTGTCAACCCACGCCAGCCGCCAGCCTTGTCACCAGCTAGTACTTCTGTGCAGTGATGCAGCCAGCAGCGTAACACCTTCTACATCGCCTGCAAATTCCTGATCTTCAGTTCCTGATCTCCAGCTCCTGTCCCCTATCGCTCCGCAGCTGGGTTAAGCCCTGGCACTTTTATCTACGACTCAAGACCTTCCTCTCACCGACTACTCTTCAGCTGTCCACACTTCCTCTCGACCCACCTGTGGGTCTTACCTGAACTTATTCGATTCGATTCGATTCTCCCCCTCTAACTTATTCTACTCGATCCTAGATCCAGCTCCAAACCCCCTATACACTATCAATAGCCCACAGTAAAAGCTAACATAGCTGCATCCCTGTCTTTACAGGGGTGGACCTTAAAAGATGTCCTTTGTAACCTTTATTTTAATTTGTTTTTAAACCTGTTTTTTAATTTGTTTTTTAAATTGCTTTTGATAACTAACTGAGTAGACCTTGTGCCTTGCAGTGATGTGTTTGCGCCAGCCCCGTACCACAGAACTCCCATGCCGTGTCCAAGTCGAAAAAAATGCAAATTCCTGAATCACTATCTACCTAGCTACTGGGTCAAGCCCTGGTACTATCCCTCCTACTAATCATTCTTCCTCTCACCCAACTACTCTTCCTCTGTACCCACTTCCCCTTCACCCGAAAGGGTCTTACCTACACTTGTTCTGTTTCCTCCCCCTCTCTATACCTCCTTCTCCCCCTATCTCCCCCTCCCTCTCCCTACCTCTCTCTATCCCTCTCCCTCTCCTTACCTCTCTCTCTCACTCCCCCTCTCCCTCCCTCTCCCTCTATCTCTCTATCTCCCTCCATCTCTCTCCCTCCCTACAAGATATACATTCTCGAGGAGAGGAGGAGACCTCATACATTCTCGAGGAGAGGAGGAGACCTGCACTCACCTCTCACATTCCCAGTATTGTCATCCCTGCGATCCCCGTTGGGGAGGGGAACCTTTACTGCGTCTGTGTAGCATCACCACCATGATGCAATACTCCAACAGGGTCAAGATCAAGCCTGTTAGTGGAGTTATAAATGACTCCACTAAGCTAGCACTTGCGTCTGCTGTTAGCAGCAGTCTGCAAGTAAAATTCACTGCTATCCTGACACTCAAGGCGGCCTTCATTGTCGTCTGCACCGACGACAACGAGGCTGAAAAACTACTGACCACCACTGCTACTACCAAGCTTCAAGAACGGGGATTCCAAATCTGGACTTCCCCTGCAATGAGGGCTAAGAGGACTGTGTTCCTCAAACGCCTAGACTCACTCATCACTGCTCAAGACATCGCTGATATCAAGACATCTATAGAGGACCTGAACCCCTGGGCAAAGGTCGACTCCATTCTAAAAATACCTACTGCTCCGTCCATGATGAAGGTCACCTTTACTGACGTCACCATGGCGGAGAAAGCACTAGATGAGGGAATAGCAGTACATTACTTTCACATCAACCCTGCCTTCATTGAAGCAGAAAGATACACAATTGTTCCACAATGCTACAACTGCTTCTCGTACTTACACAGCACCAAGGAATGCACCAACAAGGACAAGAAGTTCTGCACAAACTGCGGTACTGAAGGCCACGATTACAAGTCCTGCTCCACCACCACTCAACCCAAGTGTCTTAACTGCAAGACTGAGCACCATACCTTGGCTGCTCGTTGTCAACACGCCGTGAAGTACTGAAGAAAGCACAAGAAGTTAACCTGAAAAAAGCACAGCATAAGTCACCTACATATGCTGCCATCGCCAAGATCCAGTCCAACACCACTAAGATTCTCAAAGCCACACTACCACCCACCAACGCAGTCGCTACACCACCAACAATGGACACCACAAAGATCCAGTACTGCATGATATATGCCCACATGGCCAACATGGCGAATCCTGGCTCCTTCAACACTGTCATCAACGAGATCTTTGAACTTAATAATATGCCCAAGTTCAACTTCCCAGACTCACCACCATCAGCTGACATCATCAAGTGCACCAGTGCGCCACTTAATATCACAACGCCTGCTCAGCCAACACAGCCGCAGCCGCTACCACCACCACCACCTCAAGCTCCTCCCTCCACCATGGAGATGGACCAATCAGAGACCGCGCAGACGCCGACACCACCACCGCCAGCACCTGCCGCCACCACCACCACAACACTCTCAACAGAAGCTACTATCGACATACCGCAATCTCCACCACCCAAGAAATCAAAAATATTCACAGATGAGAGAACACCAAGACACATAGCATTCAGGTTTGCTGCCTTCTACACCGCTGATGCAAGTGAAGACGACCTATACTTAAATGAACTACACACAAGACTGCTAAACGGAAAGTCAAGTTCGCTACCATACCACTAGAAGACGGTGAAACTAGAGACACTGTACTGACACTCGCTGAGATGCTAAAAACAGTCTCAGAGGCAAGTACAGACCCACAATATTTCAACTCCAGAGTCTACATTGACGTCATGAACAAAGCCACGTTTAAAAAGCTAACAAACGGCTCCCGCCATTAAATCACACTCCAGTAACAGCCACGACAGCCACGACGTAATCAAGCACCTCACCATCAAACTGCAAGTCCCAGTCCCTGTCAACCCACGCCAGCCGCCAGCCTTGTCACCAGCTAGTACTTCTGTGCAGTGATGCAGCCAGCAGCGTAACACCTTCTACATCGCCTGCAAATTCCTGATCTTCAGTTCCTGATCTCCAGCTCCTGTCCCCTATCGCTCCGCAGCTGGGTTAAGCCCTGGCACTTTTATCTACGACTCAAGACCTTCCTCTCACCGACTACTCTTCAGCTGTCCACACTTCCTCTCGACCCACCTGTGGGTCTTACCTGAACTTATTCGATTCGATTCGACAGTCTATGATCGCTCTGTGTTCCTCGCTTCATGCAGGACACAGTCGCTCCTGCACTCTACAGTGCCTTTCGATCCCCTAGTGGGAGAGGCTTTTCATCATCATTTTGACCAGAGCTTTGGTAAGATGGGGAAGGAAGAAGGATAGGTAAGGATGGAAATTGGGGAAAAAATGGGGCGTGTGTGTGGAGGAAGGATAAAAAAGGTAAGTGGCCCAACCACTTTGGTGCATAATATATGTGTTTAGTGGTATATCAAGGTAATATATCAAAAAGGGGCATAACATTTGCCCAACTGTGTCACACAGATATAAAGTTATAGTTGCATGACTCTGTATCGGCAAAGGGTATACTAAGTGCCATTTTTTTTTTTTTTTAAATTGCTGGACTTGAATTAAAGGACGATAGCAAGGCGAGTGATGGTTGTACAAACTGCTATCAAGAAATGCTGGCCGGCGTGCTTTGCAAAGGTGGTGTCCAACATTTGTATTATTGACACTGTTACTTAAATGGATGTAATAGCTGTGGAGTAAAAACAGGAATCACCAGAACTTGGGTTAGAAGTGATATCAGTAGACATAGAAAGGTTCTGGAGTTACCCAATCATCTGGATCATCTGGAAGGTCACTCAAGATCTTGGGGCGTTGAAAATCATCTTTATGTATATATCTTCTCACTCTCTGATGGAGGGTCATCCTTTGAGTTCTATGGGGGGCTGCATTAATAACGTAATCGGTGGTATTGACAAAAAAGGTAGGATGTTCTCTGTCTGGGAGATACAAATCATGCATGGTATACAATTGCCTTTTCTTCAACTGATCAAGCCGAACATTCATTGCAACAATGTCTTGTTGAACATGTAGATCAGCCATTCGAATTCTATCTCTTCTCCTTGTGCCTGTAATAAAACGGAGTGCTTTGTTCTGAACTCGTTGTAGTTGTAGCATGTTTGTTTTTGTTGTTATTGACAAAGGCACACAGGATATTCAAGTAAGGGTCTTATCATCATCTTATACAGGTGTTTTTCACGTGAGATGGAGCTGATTGAAATCTGAATAAAGTGGCAAGTCGAGCTTTAGCTAAATTTATCTTTTTGGTGACATGGGAAGTGGAGTGAAGTATCCTGTCTATCTCATAACCCAGTATCTTATTAGGATTATGAATGGCAATAGGTATATCTCTGATGGAGATACCCCCTTTATCTTCAATGGTGGAGGAAAACAGCCAATTGTACTGATAAGAACTTTGTCTGGGTTAGTAGTAATACGCCATTTCCTCTCCCAGTTCGCTGTTCTACGTAATTCTGTATTCATTTTTCTATGACCCTCTCATATTTATATTTGCCTGTAACAGGAGTGACGAAACTACATGAATTACATCATCAGCAAATTGAGTAAAATTGTATCATTATACTCCGGTTGAGGTAGATCTGACATAAATATTGAATAATATTGGGCTAAGACACGAGCCTCTGAGGTACACCAGCTGTCGGTATAAACGGTTCAGCTGTTTACCACTAAAAAAAGGGAAAAACTTTTTCTACTGAGAGGAAGTTGTATATGCGAAGAAAGGTCCAGTTGTTTTCAGGAAGGTCAACAGTTTGTAAAAAGGGCCCGCCATAAGCTGTCAAAGGCTTTATGAACATCTTTGGAAAAAGGGAAAGTTTCCCCTGTTTCCGCAATCAACAGCATCGAAAACTATATTTTGGCATGGGGGGTCCCCATGATAGATAGGGGGCAATGTGGCAGATGTTGCAGGTGTATGGAATAGGAGGAAGGTTACTGAAAGAGGGAAAAGTTTTTTTGAGGATAGTGAGGCTCGGTTAGAGGTGTAGGAGGGGAAGGGGGCTATTTCCCCGTAAAAGTGGGCCTTTGACAAGGATGTGTGATGTCACCGTGGTTGTTCAAATATTTATAGATGGGGTTTAAAGAAGTGAATGCGAGGGTCTTAAGAGGTGTTGGGGTAAAAAATAAAGAAGCAAAAAAAAGTGGGGGTTGTCACAGTTTCTTTTGCGATGACACTGTGCTTTTTTGGGGATTCTGAAGAGAAGGCAGAGGTTGGTGGATGAATTTGGAGGGTGTAAAAGGAAAAATTTAAAGTGAATATAGGGGGAAAAAGTAAGGTGATGAGGATAACAAAAGAATAGGTGACGAAAGATTGGGTATCAGATTGGGGGGAGAGAGTAGGAGGAGGTGAATGTTTGATATTTTGGGGGGGACACGGCGGGTGGGTCTAGAAGGGTGAGGTGAATATAGAATTGATGAGGGGGAAAAGGGTGAGTGGAGCACTGGGGTCGGAGACAAAAAACCTTGTCCATGGAAGTAAAGAGGGGGAAAGTATGAGAGTATAGTTATACCCAAAGCTCTTATATGGGTTGGGAAACATGGGTGATGAATGTTGAACGAGGAGAAGGCTGAGGCAGTGGAGATGTCATGTCTGAGGTCAATGTGGGTGAATATGATGCAGAGAATTTATTTGGAAATTAGGGGGAGGTGGGGATTACCAAAAAAGATTGTCCGAGAGCTGAGGAGGGGGTTTTTGAGGTGGTTTGGACATGTAGAGAGAATGGAACGAGACAGAGGACTTTGGGGTGAAAACTGTAGTGGAGGGAAGGCGGGGGAGGGGGCGGCCTAGGAAAGGGGGGGGAGGGGGGAAAGGAAGTTTTGTGTGCGAGGGGTTGGGCTTCCAGCAAGCATTTTGAGGTATTTGATAGGGGGAATGGGGCATATGGTTTTTAATACTTGACGTGCTTTTGGGGTGTGACAAAATAACATTTATGAAGGATTAGGAAAAGGCACCCGGGCTTGGTGAGATGGGAAGACATGGGGACCTGAAGGAGGGGGGTTAATGTTGCAGTTTTAAACTGTAGTGTAAAGCACCCTTCT
>WNWK01039477.1:0-17433 GCA_009830355.1 Cherax destructor
AGGTTTTTCTGGTTTTAATTATTAGGATGGCCAAAACCATGACCATTCATTTTTGGTTAAACGTATTTTTTAATCCAGGAAATTTTTCCCAGCCCCCAAACTGGGCATCTACGTAATTCTATAAGTTTTCCTTTAAAATTTTGCTTTTTTCATTCCATTCCCTTAAAAAGACTCTACTATTTCAAAATGAAACTTACTTTCAAAAAATCGGCTGTTTCCCCCAAGGCGGGGTCCCCCAAAAGAGAAAAAAAAAAGTTTCTTTTTTTAACTTTAGTAATGTATACAGGAAAAGGGGGTTACTAGCCCCTTGCCCCCGGCATTTAGTCAATTTTTTACACCATGGCTTACGGAGGAATAATTCTGTTCCATTTCCCCCATGGAGATGAGAAAAAAAGAACAAGAACTGTGAAAAAGAAAAAAACCCAGAGGGGTGTGTGATATATATGCTTGTATGTACATGAATTTTAAGGGGATCTAAGTGTAAGAAAAAAAGACATACCTAAAATTTGCATGTTTATAAACAAAAAAAAGACACCAGCAATCCTACCATCATGTAAAAAATTACAGGCTTTCATTTTACACTCCTTGGCAGGACGGTAGTACTCCCCGGGGGTTGCTGTCTACCAACCTACCACCTAGGAGAAAAAGAAGCTATATTCTTAAAAAAAGCAACACTGTCATGCTTTTAATTTGGGGTCGTGACAATGGAAGAGTTTTTAGGAGTCCCAATCATAAACATGATTAAGCTAAAAATACGTTTAAGGTCTGTAAAGGCTTGTTATTTTCCTTGTTTTACCCATTCATTAGCAATCAAATTATGAATATATTTATTATTGATTTTGTTCAGTAAAAAATCACAAAGATAAACACTACTCACAAATAGTGTTGGAAAAATGAGCATTGGCTGTGGAGAGGCACCAGGCTGCAAAATGAGGTGTTATGTGACCTTCACACAAGGTGGATAGTGCCTAAATTTTGCCAGTATCGTATACTGTCATTACTGATTAGACCTCAACAGTTACTCAGTGGAGTTTGAGATGAATCTTGAGATTATAAGCAAATTAGCTCAGTTATATCCATATAGGTTTATGAACGTGCATTTATGTCAAATGGAGTGAAGGATCAAATTTTCTAAGCCTTTCTCAGCATCAGTTATGTAAAATCTAATGCAGATTTCAGTAGGCTATTATCATCGATCAAAATATTCTCTGCCAAATCTGTGGTCTTTGCAGTTATATTAAAAAAAAAATTAATCGTTAATGAGAAATAAATTTTTTTTCCCGCAACTTTCAAATTGGGGAAAGGGAAAATCCTCTTTAAAGAATAAATTAGGGAAGAATTGGGAAAATACATTGGTACTATCATTAGGTGATAACTCAGCCAAGATATGGAGACCACGGGCAAGACCCCAAGGGGGACAGGTCGCCACTGGGAAGAGCTCATTGGAAAGCTTATTTCCCAAAATCCAAAAAATACAATGAAGAAGGTTCAATCATAAACGGATGCAACTATACTGGAAAGGTGAGTAAAGCCAGTAGCATATTAATTTTCATTTAGTAACATGAATATTTTTTATTTTTTTAAAATAATACACATGCTGAATTAAGGTCAGTGGCCCCCCGGTTTTTGTCAGTAATTTTTTCCCCGAATGCTGTTCAAGTCCGTTTAAAAAAATTTGTTCCCATAAGGAAATGAAAAATTAGATTAGTCTTTCAGCCCCCCCAAAAAACACTTACAAAAGCACTTAAAAAATACATTAATAATTGTTCGGGGTTGGGGCTGTCATATCTTCCAACTTAGACCTTATAGGTCACACAAACACATGAAGGAGGGGGAGAACAGTGGTACCTTTACTTTCCAAAATTTGTTCCAGTCGGCTATTCAAGTGCTGATACCAAGGAATTTTTTTTCCCCTAAGAAATAATGAAAATTAGGTTAACCATTTCAGCCCCCCCCAAAAAACACTTAAAAAGCACCTAAAAAATACACTTCATAATTGTTGGGGGTTGGGAGCTGCCCTAAGTAGGTCCCCCTGTATATAAAAGGAGGGGGCCAGTACAGTGAACCCCGAGTAAGAAAACTTCATTCCAAAGCCTGCTTAAGTGCCATTACTGACAATTTACCCCTTAAAATAATGTCACGAGGTTGCTTTTTCAGACCCCCAAAAAATACATTCCCAAGCACTTACAATATTATATTTACATAATTGTACGTTTCCCCGGGGTGTTCGTTCGGGGGGCCACTGTAAAAAAGGAGAGGGAGCCAGTATATATATAGGAGGGACCAAATATATAGGGGGGCCAGTATATAATGGGAGGGGAGCCAGTATATTTGGGAGAAAAAGCCATATTTATATTAGGTAAGTATATAAGGAGAGGAGCCAGTATATATATAGGAGGGGGCCTTATAGTATATATATATTAGAGGGACCCATATATATAGGAGAGGGAGCCGTACGTAAAAAAGGAGAGTGAGCCAGTATTATATAGGAGGGGGCCAGTATAGTATATATATGGGAGAGGGGGCCAGTATATAAAAGGGGGGGGCCATATATAATAGGAGGGAGCCAGTATATATATGGAGGGGGAGCCAGTATATATATGGGAGGGCCAGTATATATAGGGGGGGGAGCCAGTATTTTGGGGGGAGGGGAGCCAGTATATATATGGAGGGGGGCCAGTATATATATAGGAGGGGAGCCAGTAAAAAAGGAGGGAGCCAGTATATAAAAAGGAGAGGGAGCCAGTAAATTATATAGGAGGGGACCAGTATATATAAAAAGGAAGGGGCCAGTATATATATAGGAGGGGAGCCAGATTTATATAGTAGAGTGACAAGTATATATATAGGAGGGGAGCCAGTATATATATAGGGGGACCCAAAATTATATATATATATATTGGGGGGAGCCAGTATATATATAGGAGGGAGCCGGGCGTATATATAGGGGGTGAGCCAGTATATATATAGGAGAGGGGGCCAGTATAGTATATATATAGGAGGGAGCCAGTATATAAAAGGAGAGGGAGCCAGTATATAAAGGGGGGGAGGGCCAGTATATATATGGGGGGGGAGCCATATATATAAAAGGAGGGGGAAAATAGTATATAAAGGGAGTAGGGTATATATATAGGAGGGGGGCCATTATAGTATATAAAGGAGGGGAAAATATATATATAGGGGGGAAAAATTTATATATATAGGAAGTGACCAGTATATATATGGAGAGGGAGCCAGTATATATATAGGAGGGGGAGCCAGTATAAAAGGAGGGGAGAGTATATATATAGGAGGGAGCCAGTATATAAGGAGGGGAGCCAGTATATAAAAGGAGGGACCGTATATTTTTTGGAGGGACCCAGTATAGTATTATATATTTAGGGGGCCCAGTATATATATAAGGGGGGACCAATTATATGGGGTGAGCCAGTATATATATAGGAGGGGGGCCAGTATAGTATATATATAGGAGGGGGCCAGTATATATTTTTGGGGGGGGAACCAGTATATATAAAAGGGGAGGGAGCCAGTATATAAAAAGGAAGGGTAAGGTTTTCCTTTTTTTTTTTTCTTTATAGTCCATTACTGGAAAAAAAATGCAGAAATATATAGTAGAATAAATTTTTTTACATATATTATAGGGGGGTGAAGAAAAACATCATATATTAAAGGTGGGGTGAAAGAAAAATGACATCATATTTTAAAGGGGGTTTGCACAGAACAATGACATCATAAAAGGGGGGGGGGGACAGAACAATGACATCTATATTATAGGTGGGGTGCACGAACAATGACATCATATATTATAGGGGGGGTGCACAGAACAATGACATCATAATGGTGTACCTGATGACCAAAATCAATTTAGTCAAAACTCGGGGAGATATTGAAGCTTTGCCTGCAAACAGCTCTGTTGTATAAGAAGTACTTAGTACTTTGTGTCAACCAAAATTTCCTTGTGGAAATACTAAGTTTAAAAACAATGGTTTGCAAAGCATGGGAGTTTAGTACCCAGATTTTGCCTCAGTTGATTTTGGCCCCGCAGGACACAGCCAATTTTTCCCTCACCTGCACTTGACCCCAATCTACAAATTTTTCCCTCTTTTTTGTTTCTTTTGGGGATATAAATGGTATCAAAATAGTCATATGTCAGACACAGCGGTTCCCCCTTTTTATGGGTATGTCAGCCGTCTGGTTCCCTTTGTTGGGGTATGTCAGACAGTCGGTTCCCCCGTTGTATGGAGTATGTTGGGCACAGTCTGGTTGTAAAGTATGTTGGCCCGGGCTGGTTGTATAGAGTATGTTGGCCCCGCTTTGTATAGAATGTTGGACCGTCTGGTTGTATGGGTATTTTTGGACCCAGTCTGGTTTTGGAATGGTAAGTCTGGTTTCTTTGTATGGCGTTATTCGGCATTTGGGGAAATTTGGAATTTTGATTTTTTTTTATATAATCCTGTCAAGTAGTGGACAAGAATGTTCAAAAGTACTGTTACTTGTTATTCAGTTTTATTTTCTTTTTCCTAAATTTTTTAATCTTTTGTTTGTTTTAAAGGGGGTTTTAGAGAAGATAGGCTCAACCAAGGGATGGTAGCATCAAAAGGGGGAAAGGGGTTCAAGCGCAGTAAATGTCTTCGTATGGGCCCACCAAAACCATCAGAACTCTCTACAATTCTGTCGTGATTCCAGACTCAAAGGAGACATGTCAAAGTCTTCCTGAAGCTTCCATCTAAACACTCCCCAGATTATTATGAGGTTAGTAATTTATTATCAAAGTGGCATAAGGTGATGGAATCCATGAAATAAAATATTTTTTTTTTTTTAACACATCGGCGATTCCCCCAAGACAGGGTGGCCCCAAAAAAAAAACTTTCATCATCATTCCCTCCATCACTTTTCTTCCAAGGGGGGTTTTCACTACATTAAAAAACTCAAATTAACACCCCCCTTCAGAGTGCCGGCACTGATTCCCCATCTCCAGAGCTCAAGCCCGGGCCTGCCGGTTTCCCAATCCTTCATAAATGTTATTTTGCCCCCACACCCCCAAAAACAGTCAATATTAAAACCTATGCCTCCATTCACTCCTATAAAAACGCCCCCATCTTGCTGGAACCAACCCCCGACCAAAACTTCCTTTCCCCCCCCCCAAACCCTTTTCCCCAGGAACCCCACCCCCCTTTCCCCTCCTACAGTTTTTACACCCCGAAGTCACTCGTCTGTTCCTTCCTCTCATGCCCAAAACCCCCCCAAAACCCCCTCCTCAGCTCTTGGACAATCGTTTTGGTAATCCCACCCCTCCTAATTTCCAAACTCCTTTTCCATTATATTCACACCACACATTGACCTCAGACATGACATCTCCCTGCCTCCAGCCTTCTCCCTTTTCCCATTCATCACCCATGCTTCACACCCATATAAGAGCGTTGGTATAACTAACCTCTCATTCCCCCCTTTACTTCCATGGACAATTCTTTGTCTCCACGACTCCGGGGCCCACTCCCCCTTTTCCCCATCAATTCTATGATTCCCCATCCTTCATGACCCATCTGCCGACATGTCCCTCCCAAATATCTGAATACATTCCCCCTCCATCTTCCCCTCCAATCAATCCAATTTTTGTCCCATTCTTTTTTTTTTATCCTCATCACCTTATCTTTTATATTCCTTTAATTTTCTTCTTTTAAACCCTACCAAATTCATCCACCAACCTTGCAGCCCCTTTAGAATCTCCCAAAACACAGTGTCATCCAAAAAAAACTGGACAACTCCACTTTTTTTTTTTTTTTATTTTTGAAACCCTTGCCAAGACCCGCATTATTCCTTCAACCCCTCTATAAATATATTGAACAACCCGGTGACATCACACATCCTTGTCTAAGGCCCACTTTTACTGGGGAAAAGCCCCTTTTCCCCCTACCCTAACCTGAGCCTCACTATCCTCATAAAAAAATTTTACTGCTTTCCCCTAACCTTCCTCCTATTCCAACCCTGCAACATCTGCCACATTGCCCCCTATCTACCCTATCATACGCCTTTTCCAAATCCATAAATGCCCAAAAAAAACTTTCCCTATCCAAAAAAATGTTCACCTATATGTTTCACTGTAAACACTTGGTCTACACACCCCCTACCCTTCCTAAACCCCCCTTTTTCATCTGCTATCCTGCTTTCTGTTTTTTTTCTTAATTCTTTCAATAATAACTCTACCATACACTTTACCAGGTACATAAAAAAACTTATTCCCCCATAATTTTTGCACCCTTTTTTCCTTTCCTTTAACAAAGGAAAATACACGCTTCTGCCAATCCCTAGGCCTTACCCTCTTCCATAATTTTTAAATAATAGCACCAACCACTCCAAAATTTATCCCCACCTGCTTTTAACATTTCTTATCCCCCCAATCCCAGCTGCCTTACCCCCTTTCATTCTACCCCTGCCTCACAACTTCCCCTACACCCACAACTGGCCCTTTCCCCACTCCTACAAGATGTTATTCCCCCTTGCCCCCACCCCAAATCACAGCTTCCCTGTCTTCATCAACATTTAACAACTCCTCAAAATATTCTCTCCATCTTCCCGATACCTCTAACTTCCATTTAATAACTCTCCCCCCATTTTTAACTGTCAAATCCTTTGTTCTCCTTTGGCTTCCTCAATTTTAACTCATTCCAAAACTTTTTTTATTTTCAACAAAATTTGCTGATAACATCCCCCTCTCTCATCTGCTCTCTTTATACATTGCTTCACCCTCTTTTTTAAACCCTCTTTTTCTCTCCAAACTCTTCCCCCTTGCATCATTTTACTTTGTAAAAATTCTCATATGCTAACTTTTTCTCCCCCCTTCTACCTTTAACATCATTCCACCAATGTCCCTTCCCTCCCACCCCGCCTGTAACCACCTTCTGCTGAACATTCTAACACTACATTTTTTTAAACTACCCCCCCACATTTTTACCCCATTGCCCCCACCTCACTAATTTTCAATAGTTGTTTATATCTTACCCTAACTGCCTCCCTTTTGTTTTAAACCTTCACCTCTCTCTTACTTACTGATTCTATTTTCCTTTTCCCATCTACCTTTTATCCCACTGTAGCTATAACTAAAAAGGATCTGATATATCTTTGGCCCCCCTATAAACATGTACATCCTGAAGTCTACTCAACAGTCTTTTATCTACCCCAAACATGCCAAAAACTACTGTCATTATGCCCTACATCATATCTTTATCTTATTTATCCTCTTTTTTAAAATATGTATTACCTATAACTAAACCCCTTTCTATACAAAGTTCAATCAAAGGGTCCCATTATCATTTACACCGGCCCCCAAACTTACCTACCCCCCCTCTGATGTTTCTCCCCTTTAGCATTTAGGTCCCCTACCACAATTACTCTCTCATTTGGTTCAAAAATTTTAAAACATTCGCTTAACATCTCCCAAAATTCTCTCTCTCTCCTCTACCCCTCTCTTCTCCAGGTGCATACACGTTTATTATGACCCCTTTTCGCACCCGATTATTTTAATCCATAATCCTTGAATTTAAATTCTATTCCCTCTTTTCCTTCCTAACGTCCTTCAACATTATTCTACCCCCCTTAGCTTAACTCTCTCTCCGACTTAATCCCATTTATTTCTCCCCACTGAAACCGCCCCCCCCTTCACTTTTTTCGTTGGGGCCAGGACATCCAACTTCTTTTCATTCATAACATCGGCAATCATCTCTTTCTTATCATCCCCCACTACATCCACGCACATTCAGACAACCCAGTTTTAAAAAATTTTTTTCTCTTTTTTTTGTAGATTTGTACAGGGAAGGGGTTCACCCCCTTTCTCCCGGCATCTTAGTCCCCCCTTACGAACCATTCTTAGGGGAAAATTTTTTTCCCTTTCCCCCATGGACAATAAAAAAATAAAAAGAACAAGAGCTTTTAAAAAAAAGAAGAAAAACCTAGATGTGTGTATGTATATATATCATTTATGCCAGTGTAGGGGACCTAAAGTTAAGTAGAAGTAGCTAGATATACCTGTTATCCAGCGTGTTTATGAGACAGAAAAAAGACCCCAAACAATCCTACCATCATGTAAAACAGTTTCGGTTTCTTTTCACAGTCACCTGGCAGGCAGTAGTACCTCCTGGGTGGTTGCTGTCTTTTAATTTTAAAAAAAGAAATGCCCATAACTGTGGAAAATTATGTTCCAGTACAGCTTTCAATGTTAAAACATTTCCTATAGGTTTTTTAACTAAATGATGGCTTACTGTATAGATGTATTGTTCAAAAATAGTTTTTGGGAAATAGACCAATATTTAACTATATTGTTCCTTTTAACATTAGGTAACATTTTTGTTTTTATTATTTCAGGTTTAAAAAAATTGATCTTGACCCCCAATTCAACAAATGGGGAAAATGGGTTTCATCACCCTTGATGACATCATGGCTGACTTGACATTAATGTTCCAAAATGCTTGTCGGTATAATGAACCAGACTCTCAGATATATCGTGATACTTACTCTGCAGCGCCAGGCCCTGGAGGTACGCGGATGTTGCCAGCTTTTTAACAAAAGAATCAACGCATCTTGGTAAAGGTTAAAAGCATCAGTGTTATGTGAAAGCATGGATTATATTCAGTGGATATTAAGCAGAATCCGAGTCCATGCACCTGTTAATATATAATTGCATTTTGTTAAATTAACGATGTGCACATCTCATATTTAAACTTTATTTGTTCAATGCAAACAGTTCCACTTCATATATTTTTTTGCAAGTCTAGTGTTCTAAACTGTGGATGAAGTACTTTGTTAACTCAAGGGCTCTCATCATTGAGACAAAATAAAAGTTTGTTAACTTGACGACCCCATTTGACAGTGTCACCCTAAATTTTTTTTTTGCAAGAAAAAACAAAAAATTTAAATTTTTTAAATTTTGTATACCCTTTAAATTAAATTAGTGTTCACTAAATGGAGAGGAGCTTTTTTTTGGTATGTTTCATGCACAGGGATTGGGGCATTGAGACTAGCAAATCCGAACACTTCTTAAATAGTACACTCAGTGACTGAGCTCAGGTGAAGGTGGGAAATGGAGCCTCAGAGGAGCACTACAGGATATCCACTGGCCTACACTTACCTTTAAGTTTTCATTGTTCTAAGATGATGGATGCATTGTGTGTTGCTGAGGTAACACAAACAAGCCACTGTTCTGATTATTGGTTGGGGATAGTTAAATAATTGAATACTCCAGACATTTGTGCTTAACCCCTTTAAAATGTCCACACGTAGATATACGTTTACCCCCACTGCCCCCGAATATTTTGAAAAAAAAAAAAAACATTTTTTCTTTAAAAATGAAGAGCGCATTTTTATAAACAGGATAGGCAAAAAAAAAAAAATTTTTTGGGCCAGTACTTACCGAGATATAAGCCTGAAGTTGGTACTGGGTGCCACCTGCGGCAACATCAAGTCCCGCCGCTTGCAGAAGTATTGCCGATATACTTTTTCTAGTTTTCATTTTAATTTATATAATTTTTATGTTCTGATAATTACAATTTACAATAGTTCTTGTGATTTCATAGCCAATCTTTGTTCTAACACTAATATTATGATGAAATAGTACTCAAATAGTCACAATCATACCAACAGGGAACATTTTCGCCTACCTTGGTCATTTACTTTGTCTATAAATATATACGAAGTATTTATAGGTCCCAGCAATGTTTTAGACATCCTGGAGTATATGAAACTCCTTGAAGAATGGTGTTATGACAACCAGATAACTACTGATAAGGCAGTGACATTGATGAATGAATGTGTGGGGGGAACCCCCCTTTTCCTCTGTATCTATCTATCTATCTATCTATCTATCTGTGTCTTTCTGTCTGTCTGTCTATCTATATATCTATCTGTCTGTCTGTCTATCTGTCTGTTATCTGTCTGTCTATCTGTCTATCTGTCTGTCTATCTGTCTGTCTATCTGTCTATCTGTCTGTCTGAATCTGTTTGTCTGTATCTGTCTGTATCTCTGTTTTGGTCTGTTAGCTCTGCTTATCTGTCTTTCTGTCTGCCTGTGTCCCGGGGAGTATATGAAACCCCTTGAAGAATGGTGTGTTGACAAGTGTCAGATAACTCTTAAAAACCCAGTGACATTTGATAAATGTCAGCAGTGCTGGAGGAAACCCTCCCTTTTTCAATGTCTATCTGTCTGCCTGTCTGTCTATCTGTTGTCTTCTGTCTGTCTATCTGTCTGTCTGATTGTCTGTCTATCTGTTTTGTCTGTCTGTCTGCCTGTATCTGTCTGTTTGTCAAGCCTGCTTATTTCTGTCTAACTCTACTTATCTGTCTGCCTGTGTGTGTGTGTCTTTCCGTCTGCTTGTCTCAGTCTCAGAGTGCGGCTCGTAAGCCAACAGGTATTATCCCGATGCAAAGTGAAGATGCGTTTTTGCCAGTCATGCTTATTATGCCTTATCTCTACAAGTATTGTATAGCACTTTGCCGGGAAATTTTTTGGGTTATCCTAGGTAATTTACACTATGTATAATAACTGTACTTATGTGTACATGTGTGAGAGAGAGAGAGAGAGATATAGGACATATAGATATAGACAGACAAAGTATAGACAAAGATATAGACAGACAAAGATATGACAGACAACGATATAGACAGATAGAAAAAAACCAAAGCCAGCCAGCCTGCCGAATACATAAGAAAGAAGGAACACTGCAGCAGGCCTACGGCCTCGGGCAGGTCCATAACATCCCCAGCTTAGACCAATGACCCACCTAGTCAGGTCACATCCTCTGAAGGAAGGAGCATGGCATCAGACCTAGTAGCACAAGCTAGTCAGGTCCAACTCACCCCCACCCACAGCCACTCATATTTTATCTAACCTTTTTTACTTTCCTCTTATAAAGTGTTAATGTGACATAACATCATTGAATCCCTGGTGTTTGCCACAGTATTTGCTCTAGCTGGCACTCAATGAACTGGTGCCCCCACAAGGTACTAAGTGGTCCCAGATTTTTTTTAAACTGTGCACACTGAGGGGACAGACCCATTCTCTCATGTCTAGGCGATGGCCTATCGATAAATTTGAAGGAATGAAAAATAAAAAAGTTGATCTACGTTCGGGGCAGTCGCATGTGAACGTATATCTACGTGTGGACAGTTTAAAGGGGTTTAAATTTTTATTTTCATGTAATAACAGTGAAAATGTATTTCTCACCATGATGTTGGCATGGGATTTCTGGTGTTGTTGCAAGCATTACTGTTTGGTCAATTCTGATGTATACCACTTGTGTTCTTGTAAGCATATGGGAAGACTTTTGGTCATTTCTCAATGTATTCTTTATCACATAGCTCGCAAGGAATAATGTCAGGCCTTGCATCTTTGAGTGTAGTACTGAGGTGAAGAATCTTGTGGTGTGTCTGTTTGGAAGTAACCCATCTCATCAATATTGACTTTAGTTAGGGTAAGAAGACTATTGAAATAAATCCTGCACTTTAAAGGAGGGTCTGGGATAGTGACAGCTGGGAGGGACATATTCTCAGCTGTCGATCGAGCACCTCTGCAAAGACAGTGATTATGTATGAGTGTGGTGAAAGTGTTGAATGTGATGAAAGTATTTTCTTTTTTGGGGGTTTTTTTCTTTTTGGGTCACCCCGCCCTCGGTGGGAGACGGCCAACTTGTTAAAAAAAAAAAAAAAAAAAAAAAAAATATTGGCTGTGGTACCAGTGGGTGAGATGAGTTTGTGTTGTATTTCTTTTGTTCTGGCAGTATTTGCATCTGAGTGGCATTTCGTTTGTAGTGAGATTGTATGGGAGGGTTAAATGATTAAAGTTCTTTGTATGGAGTCTTGTCAGTTTTTGTAGATTATTGCTGCAAATTTAGTGCCCACTGGAAGAAACCAATAATCACTTATTTTTTGGTTTATAGTTTTATGCAATAAAATTGTTTGAGCTCACTGTAATTAGTGGGTTTTTATAAACAGTACATTTGACTTTATTCCCCCTCTGATGAGTAAGAGGTCCAAGAAAAAGGAGTACTTTTGTATGTTTCTTTATATTGTGGGCTAAAAAAAAAGAAAATTTAATTTTGGTTTCTTTTTTTGGGCATTTAAAAAATTTCAGTGTTGGCCTACTGAAAGCTGAGCAGTACTAAAAGAAAACTTTCAGGCTCAATTTTTCTCCATATCTTTCATTGCACATGAAAGGCCAGTCAAATATACCATATGACAAGACTCAAAGTAATCGAATGCAACTACCATAGCCTCCTATCATATGTACAACCAACATTGATGTAGCTATGAAAGGGAGAGTTAAAAAGGAATTTTTGAGTGATAGAAGCCTGAGCATTTAGCAGGCATGTGCGGCATATGAGTTCAGAGTTGTGATAAGTGTTTTAGGATTTTACAGGGTTCAATGCTGTATGCCCCCGGGGGTTTAATACTTAACTTGACTATATTTATATTATGTGGTATCAGAGTAAAGTTAGGTAACACATCAGAAGAATTTGGGGAAACTGGTTAGCTAGCATTAAAGATGAAAATAAAGTATAATGCCTCCCTCTGTGCTATTTTGGTAATATGTATGACTATTGAATGAGTAATGATGAATTTTTCCCTTCTTTGTTTCCCCAGTGTTGGTCCCCTTACCATGGTGGGGGGTTTGTGGTTCATGTCTAGGGCTAGTGGAGGACCTCTTCTCTGGGAGGGCCTTTTTTCCACAGGTGCTTGCCTTACTAAGAACCCATCATCTTTTAGCAAAAAAGGTGGGTTATTTCCCCTTGTCAAAATTTTTCCCAACATTTTGACCACTAACATGAAATATTTTATGGACATGGATGGCATAATGTGAAGTTTACTTGCCTTGTGCTTATGTTTTATGGAATATAATGACTTGATGATGACAGTAGCAAGTTGATATTGATGTATAAATTTGTTATATAATGTTAGAAGCAGAATTTTTTAGCACTGGTACCCAAAAAGGTTCTAGTGCTGTATAAATACAATAGAAGAACATCATTGTGTCACCCTAGGTTTGTGGGAAGTGGCTGATGTATTAATAGCAAAAATATATGAATGGGGGGTTTTTTTTTAGCTAAGTACAGTGGTACCTCGAGTTACGATGGCCCCCCAAAATCGCCCTTTTTTGTAAGTTTATTTTTTTAAATGCTTTTGTAGGTATTTTTTTGGGGGTGTAAAAGGACTAGTCTATTTTCATTATTCCTTATGGGGATAAATTGTTTGGTAATGGCACTTGAACAGCTTCTCGAACAAAAAATATCGAAAACTCGAGGTACCACTGTATATAAGAAATTTTTTCTCTGAAAAAAAAAATAAAGGGGCTAAGAGAATTTTGCATTTTTTTTTTATTGAATAGCTGTCTCCTCCCAAAAGCGGGGTAACCCAAAAAAAGAAAATACATTCACCAGCATTCACCAATCTCTGTCTTTCCAGAAGTGTGCTAACATCATAATCAATAACTGTCTGGAAGAGGCAAATGCAAGTGGGAAAGTTGAACTAAAGAGAGAGAAAGGGACAGGCAGTCACAAATAATAGAAAATAAAGGCAAGATAGAAAATACAGTGGAACCTTGGTTGTCGAGTTGAATTCTTTCCCCAGATGTCGTTTCGAAAACCAAAAGGGACACAATGAAAGAAATTTTTTCCCCTTTTAAAGACAATATAGTAATTTACAAAAAAAGTATACTCTACTACATAAAACTGTAAAAATGAATTCTAAAAGAAACTTTAACTGAAATACTGTACAGTAAATGAAATTTTTAAATGCCTTTACCTGTCAGAGGAGGGCTAATGGATATTGGAAGCAGAAGGTGGAGGAGAGGAGGGGGGGGTTATGCTTGGAAGGGGAGTCACCTGTTTAAAGTCAGGCAACTGTCCTTCTGGTGTTGTTGTTTTTTTTCTTTTTCTCTTTTCACCACTAACATTTTTTCTGGCTCACTGGTTCTTTGTCTCGCTAAAAAACCCGTCCAGTGAGGTTTGTTTCAGGCCCGTTTTTAAAACTTGTCTAAATTGAGACATTACACTGTCGTTGCACATGTTAGAAAACAGATGGTCACTGCTTTGTCTGGATGGTATTTTTTTGCAAACTCCTGCACTTTATACCATTTAGCGCACATTTCCTTTACAATAGAAATAATGGCTTGTCTCGCAATAAAAAAAATTGCATCAAAACTGCAAAATAACAAAAAAATTCACAAGATGCACAACAAAAAACTCAAGAGATGTTTACAGCATGTGAGTTAGTGGTTATACTGACTCAGACCCTATGCTGTTGACTCATTGTTCAGTGCACATTCTGTGAGCACGTGACCCAGGGCCCTTTGCATTGCCAGTCAACAGCTAAGAGAATAAAAACCAAGACTTTTTTCCTCAAATTTCTCATTCGAAAACCGATATGTTCGACAAGTAATGCAGCGAATCCAGGTTCCCCTGTACCTCCATCAGTTTAAAAAAAATTTATAAAGTGTAGTAAATGTAGCAGAACAGCAAGTGGCACTTCACTGTGGAGAAGGAAAAGAATCATTATTAGTATGATGGAATATTGGTGGGATAAGTCATCATTGGAGGAAGAAATCATCATTCTCAGGAAAAAATTAATTGGTAAGAATGGGGGGGCCCCCCCTTTACTTGGTATGTTAACAGAAAGTCTTTGTTTGCCCTTCTGTATGGACTGATTTAAGAAAGTTTCATTACATCAGTATATTAAAATGTGCTACCCTATTTTATATTTCCTAAAACGTGTGGAGCTGTGTCATTCTGAATCATGCCTAATGTGAGTGCTCTAGTGCAGGAGTTACTAATGTCACTTTCATCAGTGTTTTCAACCATGAAGGGAAGATGGCCCTACACTGCAGAATCTTTCTTTGAGTTACCTGATTATGAGGAGGGAAGTAGTCATTTATTTTGTTGCATTCATGCATACTGGCAAACACACCTTCTTCATCTTGAATATCTGTAATGGTTGAGAAGAAATGGAGAGAGAGAATAGGTGAAATATAGTACACTTGATATGTAGTTTATTGCAATATATCATATAGACATGGTGCTCTTCCAAAGGAGTCTGGGTATCTGTTAATCTTGATTGGTAAAAAGTTCCTCTGGTGTAGTATGCCCCCCTATGTGTTTAGTGCTTACCCATGTATATTATCATAATAATAATATTTGTTATATCAGTTGTATTTATTGACACATCAGCTGTTTCCCACCAAGGCAGGGTGACCCAAAAAAAAAGAAACATTTTAATTATTCAGATCATCACTCCCCTGCCAGGGGCATGCCTACTCTACATTTAAAAAACTGCAACATATAAACCCCCCCTCCTTCAGAGTGCGGGACTGCTTTCCACCTCAGGACTCAAGTCTGGCTAAAGGGTTTTCCCCAGAACCCTTCATAAATGTTCTTTGCTCACACTCCAACAGCAGCAAGTCATAAAACCTTTCGTCTCCACTTGCTTCTTTTTAAACACGCTCACGCACGCTTGCTGGAAGTCCAAGCCCCCGCAGCCCCCTACTCCACCTTCCTTCCACTACAGTTTATATCCTTCCAAGTCATTCTGTTTTGTTCCATCCTCTCTAAATACCCAAACCACCTCAACAACCCTTCCTCTACCCTTTGGATAATCCCTTTTGAAACCCCGCACCTCCTTCTAATCCAAAAACTACGGATTCTCTGCATTATATTCACACTGCACATTGCCCACACCCCACGACATCTCCACTGCCCCCAGTCTTCTTGTTGCAACATTCACCACCCATATAAAAGCGTTGGTACCACTATACTCTCATATTTTCCCCCCTTTTTCCCACCATAGATAATGTTCTTTTTACAGACTCCTTTGTGCTCCACCCCCCTCATAAATTCTATGATTCACCTCATATTTCAAAGAGCCATCTGCTGACAAGTCCACTTCCAAATATCTAAATGCATTCATTTCCCTCCATTTTCCCCTCTAATCTGATATTCAATCTTTCATTGCCTAATTTTTTTGTTTTCCTCACCCCTTGCTCTTTCCTATGTTCACTTTTAATTTCCTCCTTTTCTCCCTTCCAAACTCATTCACCAACCTCTCCTTCTCATCAGAATCCCCCAAAAAGCACAGTATCATCAGAAAAAAACTGTGAAACTCCTCGTGTTAGTTTTTTTTTCTCTTAATCCAACACCTCTAACCAACACCTGAACATTATTCTCTTACTACACCATCTATAAATATATTGAAAACCATGGTGACATCACACACCCTGTCAAAGCCTATTTTAGGGGAAATAATCTTCCTTTTTCCTACATACTCTAACCTGAGCCTCACTATCCTCATAAAAACTCTTAACTGCATTCAGTAACTTACTACCTACTCCATCACTTGCAACATCTGCCACATTGCTTCCCTATCCACTCTATCATATGCTTTTTCAAAAGTCCATAAATGCAATGAAAACTTTTCTCCCTTTTTATCTAAATACTGTTCACATATATGCTTCAATGTAAACACTTTATCTAAAATCCCTACCCCCCTCTAAAACCTCTTGTCCTCGATCCTTCCCTCTGTCTTACCTCAATTTTTCAATTATAACCCCACCATACATTTTTACCTGGTATCTCAGTAAACTTATTCTCCCATAATTTTACAATCTCTTTTGTCACCCTTCCCTTTATATAAAAGGAACTATACAGCTCTCTGCCAATCCTTAGGTACCTTCCCTCTTTCATACAGTTCTTCTTCTTTCTTTCAACACGTCGGCCGTTTCCCACCGAGGCAGGGTGGCCCAAAAGGAAAAGAAAGTTTCTCCATTTTTCATTTAGTAATATGTATATTCAGGAGAAGGGTTACTAGCCCATTACTCCCGTCATTTTAGTACCTCTTACGGCCCATGGCTTATATAGGAAGAATTGGTTCCCCTTTCCCATGGAGATAAGAGAAATAAGAACAAGAACTATAAATAGAAGAAAACCCAGAGGGTGTGTATATATATCTTTACATGAATGTTAAAAGCAGGGGGATATAGTGTGAGTGGTTGGTATTTTTGTTTAATAAATGTATGAAAGGGGGGTTAAGGGGTTGGCAAAAGCATGTATATTCCCTTTTTATAAAGGAAGGGGGGTAAAAAAGAGTGTAAAAATGGGGAAAAATTTACAGTATACCAGGTAAAGTGTATGGCAGGGTTATTTTTTAAAAAAATTGAGGGAAGACAGAAATAGGATTGCAGATGAGCAAGGGGGCTTTAGGTGGATAGGGGATTTAGATCAATTTTTACAGTGAAGCATATATGTGAACGTATTTAGATAAAGGTAGAGAAGTTTTCATTGCATTTATGGATTTAGAAAAGGCATATGATAGAGTAGATAGGGACAATGTGGCAAATGTTCAAGTGTATGGAATAGTTAGTAAGTTACTGAAGGCATTAAAAGTTTTATGAGGATAGTGAGG